>PVLA01000515.1:0-122066 GCA_004027455.1 Hydrochoerus hydrochaeris | reverse complement strand
TAATCCCTGACTTGAAGTTATACTACAAAGCTACTGTAATAAAATCAACATGGTACTAGAATAAAAACAGACCTGAAGATCAATGGAATATATTGGAAGACACAACTACAAACACACTCAACCATCTTATCTTTGATAAAGGGGCCAAGCATGTTCACTGGAAGAACGACAGTCTCTTTAATAAATGGTGCTGGAAAAATTGGCTATCCATATGCTAATAACTAAAATTAGACCCATGCCTATCACCATGTACTAAACTAAAATCCAAATGGATCAAAGATCTAAACATTAAAACAGAAACACTAAGTCTGTTGCAAGACAAAGTAGGTAAAAATCTTGAAGACATAGCGGTAGGTAGAGAATTCATGAACAAGAACCAAACTGCACGGGAAATACTTCCCAGAATCAATAACTGGGATCACGTCTTATTAAACAGTTTCTGCATGTCCAAAGAAATCTCCAGCAGAGTGAAAAGAAAACCTACAAACTGGGAAAAAATTTTAGTGAACTGTCCCTCAGACAAAGGACTTCTGTCTAGAACTTATAAAGAATTTAAAAAAAATCAGACCCCCAAAATTCAAAGACCCAATCCAAAAATGGGCATCCAAGATGAACACACAGTTCTCAGATGAAGAAATATGATTGGCAAATAAATACATGAAAAAATGTTCATCATCATTGGTCATTAGAGAAATGCAAATTAAAACCACACTGAGATACCATCTCACTCCAGAAAGAATGGCCAGGATCAACAAAACTACCAACAACAAATGCTGGAGAGGCTGTGGGGAAAAAGGAACTCTTCTGCACTTTTGGTGGGAGTGTAGACTGGTGCAACCACTGTGGAGGTCAATCTGGAGATTCCTCAAAAAGCTGGGGTTCGAGGTCCCATTTGACCCAGCTATTCCACTCTTAGGTATATTCTCAGAAGATCTGAAAACATCTTACCGCAGTGATATATGCACACCCATGTTTATAGCAGCACAATTTGTAATAGCCAGATCTTGAAAACAACTTAAGAGCCCATCAACCGAGGAATGTATAAAAAAACTGTGGTACTTTTATATAATGGAGTACTACTCAGCTATAAAGAATGAACACATTGAGATATTTATAAATAAATGGATGCATCTTGAGTCTATACTCATAAGTGAAATAATCAAACTCACATGTATAAATACCGTATAGTTTCCCTAGTGTAAGAAATGGTAAGAGTGTAGAAGATTTTATGGAAATCATGGTTCACCATTATACTGCTTTGATGTCTTATGTCTTCATTCATTGGTTCAAATGGTTTTATTCTGTTTTGTTTGATCTTAAAATATGTGATCATATGAATAGTTACTTTGAAGACAAGACAGTATGGTAGCCAGTGTTGATTTAATATCATCTTGCTCTGTTGTTTTTCTATTACCATTGGTTCTATCACGTTGCCTCTTATTGGATTTTAATATGTATGATAGTACAAACAAAATTTTTATGGAAAATGAGATAATATAGCAGCCATTGTTCATCTTTGGTTATATGGTTCAAAATGTCTTGGAATACTTCCATTCTCTTGAGTTGTTTATTCTACTTTGTTATGTTTGACATTACTGTGTATAAAGCTAAGCTCAACTATTTCAAAGAAAGAGACATTATGATAGCTACTGTTCATATCCAATTGTCCTGTTGTGAAGTGCTGTGTTGCTTACATTGTTCTGTTCTGATCTGCTTAGATCTGTCCTCTTTTTATTCTCTTTAAAATAAAAAAAAGCAGTATTTTCCCCAATTAATGTTTTAAAGAAGACTTACCTTATTAAGTGCGACAATGAAGGGACATTTTTTAGATTTCAGAAGGTTGATAGATTCAATTGTCTGAGGCTCCAAACCATGCATAATGTCAACAACTAAAATGGCAATATCACAAAGAGAGCTTCCTCTGTTTCTAAGGTTACTGTTGGAAAGATGGGAAAATGTATAAAATCCAAAATCATTATTTTTCTCAATTTTAATTTGTAAAATCTAAATGAAAGAATACATAAGTCAATCCTTTGGTATCCACAACAACTGGGCTCAGGACCCCTCAGGGATGCCAAAATTCATGTATGCTCAATCAAGTCCCTCACATGAAGTGCTGTCATACCTGCAGGAACTTACAGCCTCCAATGTACTTCATATTAACTCTAAAGTACTTTCAGAGGCTAAGCATCCCTACTCTAAAACTCTAAAATCAAAAACTTTACAGTGTCAGCATGATACTCAAAAAGTTTAGCATTGAGCTTCAGATTTTTGGTCAAGGTATATTCCATGAAGTCTATGCAAATATTCCAACTCCAAACGCTGAAACACTTTTGGTCCCAAGCACTTAAAAAAGGGATACTCATTCTTTAATGCCTACACAATGTAAATGCTGTAAGAGAGAGTTGTTACATTGTATTACTGTTTACAGAATAGCAAAAAAGTTCTGTACACATTCAGTACAAATGCTATTTTTTCAATTATTTTTTACCCGTAGTTGTTTAATTCAGAAACAGAATCAGTGGATAAGGAATAACAACTGTATGTATATTATATACAATTTATATATTAAATTGTTGAAGTACCATCAACCCTTAACTTGCCACACACTTATTTGACAGACACACAGACCCAATATCTGTTAAAATGAGTCAGTTCCAAAAGCTGTTCTAATACTTCTACCAACTTTACTAATGTAGTTTTCTGGGCAAGATAACAATATAACACTCCTCTTGAAGGAGATGGACTAGGTATTAGGTATGTATCAGGCTTTGCTCCAATTTCGTCATTAAAAAGATGCTCAAAGATGCTCTTTCAAAGTAGAAGGGACTTTCTTCTATAAAAAACAAGGTTCTAGGGGTTGGGGGTTTAGCTCAGCGGTGTAAGTGCCTGCTTGGCAAATGCGAGGAGATGAGTTCGATCCCTGGCACAAAAAAACAAAAACAAAAAGGTTCCAAGCAAGACACAAGCCAATCAGTGATGCATGGAAGCAAAATTGTAGTTAGCAATACCTCAGATTTCAAATGACTACCCAAAGGTAATGACGCCACTAAACTTTCAGACTTAACGCATTTCAAGCACTGGCCTTGGTCTTACCTGAAAGACTCATGTCCAGGAGTATCAATAATCAGCATTCCTGGAATTCGTACATTCTCTCTATCAAACTAGAAAGAATGGAAAAAATGCATGGCATAAGGAAATCAAAACAATGAAAGCTCCTTTAAAAAATAATTCATCTGTCATAAAAACAAATTAATTCCTTTTGCAAATAAGTGCTTTTAAAATTCAGTGAGTCAAGCAGCAAAGCATAACAGCTAGTATTTTCAATATCAAGACATCTCACAGAAAAAAATACTACCTTCACTAAATCATAAAACTGTATTATTATCTATGTTTGAACATATTATTAAGTGTGATAAAAATTTTCTGTTTCTGTATGTCTATAAAGCTGATACAAAAAGGTTGTCCTCAGTATTTGAAAAATGTGTCATCCAACATTAAAGCAATTCTAAACCACCAAAAATATATCTAAGGTATATTTCAAGAAAATCAGCATTGATCAAAAATGTTAAAGAATAAATGCATATGTGCTTTATTTAGATAATGCCATAAGCCTTGTTTTCTGGTCTGAAGCCCTTAAACATGAATGAAAACATTATAACAGACCTTGTTTGCACATACTCCTTTTAGCCTAAGTTATACATACAAACCAATAAAGCTCAAAAACTCTTTCATCACTATGTTTATCTACATTTTTTCCTAATCTTCACATAATTTTTCAAAATTTTGCCCCGATTTACATCTGATTCAAATGTACGTTTCAGATCCTGATAAGTTTAAACCAACATTCACTGAGTGCTGTAACTATTTCATTGTAGCAGTTTGAATGCAATCATGTAAAGGTAATACCAAGAACCTTATTACAGGCCAAATAATCTTTATGTTTAAAAAAATAACACAAAATCTTAAGTTTTAGGAACTGCTGAATAAGCTGTTAAGAACTCTTTAATGACTGATACACAAAAATACTATTTGAATATAATTTCAATTAGAAACGTAAAAACTTGTAATTTTTTAAATTTATAAAGATTCAAAACTACTACTATAAGAGAGAATCATATAACTGGAAAATTTACCCAGAACAACCAACATCAAAATGTAAAATGATCATGCCTTAGAAGACACAAATCTGCTTATGGTCAAACTTAACTTGGGTATGCAAGAAGAAACTTAACTTTTAAAATACCTGTGCAAGAAAATGCGAATCAAAGGTTTTATATGTAGTCAAGTGATGTTGCACTGTCAAGGCCACAAAGTATTCAATATTCATACACTAAACCACTATTATTCTCATAATCCTTTTTTAGAAGTTTATTAGAAAATGAACTTCATACAGCCCAGTCTCAAACAAAAACTGTTACCAATTCTTTTCACATGTAGAACAAAGACTAAATCAGGAATAAAGTGAGACACTCACACATACTAACCCCATTTTCTCTTGCTCTGTGATCATGGAACTGGAGAATTATTTACAAGGCCCAATTCCAGGTCTGAAGCAGTTTCTAATTGAGGAGCTGAGATATCCTATCATACCAGATAGCTTTGATGCAATTAAAAACCGGGACTATCAGAACGCTATCAAAATGACCCAGGAACCAAATAGTGGGCAAAGATGGGGTTATCTCAGTACAATAACAAAAACAGGTCGAGACAGTAAGTATGCTTAGCTCCACAAATCCATATAGAAAACAAACTGGTCACTATCTGGTTGAAAAGCTGGTACATAAAATGCAAAGGATGAGGTTTTCTTCTTTTTTTATACATAATTAATACCAAGTAATCAAACAGTAAATTAGATAAAAGCTTCTCTATGAAAGTAATGGAAGATGGATGACAGAACTGGAATACAAACATTTTGAACTCCAAATACATTAAAAAGAGACATTATCTTAAAATTACCTGTGGAGGAAAAAATGGGTTTTACATGACAAGGGCCATCTGGGAGGCTTCTGAGGTTAACTATCCAGGTTCTATTTCCTAACAGGGTGACTTCAACAATGCTTGTAATTCAATGAATGATTAAGTTTTACATTTTACTGTGTTATAGTTAATATTTAAAAATTAGAAACCTCCAAACAAGTTAGAAAATATGGCAGATAGAAAAAAAGAGGTACGAGAATCTTCAAACGTGGAGACCAATAGTATCAATGTTAAACCACAAAACAGTTCAGATGTTAATTCTGAATGGTGAGCATATGAGTCTGATTTACTCATTTCTATTCCAATGTTTGAAATGTTTCATATCAAACTGTTGTTAGAGATTAAATAAAATAGATAACATACAATGTAACTTACATGCTTAATCATCTTAGTCTGCTCATTAATAGCTTCAAGGGGAACATTGGTGGCCCCAATTTGCTGAGTGATACCACCTGCTTCACCATCTTGGACATGTGTATGACGAAGCTATAAGAAAAGAGCAAATTTGGGCTGGTATTTTGATACAAAAAAAATTAGCTACTTATTGCAAAGAAAACTTTCTATAATATGCTACGAATTTTTAAAGCCTTTTAAATCACCATTCATTTGCTTTCAAAATTGTATCAATGTACACAATATTTTCTTCTTACCTTATCTAGAATTTTTGTCTTCCCTGTGTCAACATGGCCTAGCACACAAATAATAGGGGCTCTTAGCTTTTCTGTATTTACATTTTTACTATGTTCAAGTCGCCGTTTCTAGATATGAAAAGAAAATAATCACAAAGGTAAATACTGAGTGAGGGGAAGAGGATGAAAAAATGATCAACACATCATACACATGTATCACTCTCCCAAAACAAATATAAATTTCATTTGTTACAAACATGTAATAATAAAAACATTAAATAGTATCCCAAATCCTATCATTGTTTCTTTCATATTTTCCTTGGCATCAGAATATCAACCTGCATTCAAGTTCTTCACAATCTAACTCTCCTTGCAGCACATCTGGATAAGGCAGAACCTGTTAGAATAGACTTCAGAGCAGCATGGCTAACTGTGACTAGTAATGGTGTAAAATCTCATCTGCAATGTTCTCATCGCTTCTGCCCAGAGCTGATTTAATGGAATGTAATAAACAGTGAGAGCCAGTCTCAAAATAAAAAGAAGGGGCTGGAGTTGTAGGTCAGGGTAAAGGCCCTTGGTTCAAACACCAGTACCACTAAAAAAGATAAAAAGACACAAAGTAAAACTTCCTCCATTATCCCACCCCATAGATTTGTTAAGAGTTCTGTGTTCTTTTAAAACTAACTGAAAATAATTTTTAGATATATTCTTTTTTTCTTTCATGAAACAGTATTATCGGTCTCTTAGCTATAAACATGAGCTCTGTAGAGATATAATTTACACAACAAGACTGGCCTGTTTTAAGCATATAATGCTATGATATTTTACCAATGTGCAGAGCTGTGTGACCATCACCACTACCAACCTTAGAATATTTCCATAAACCCAAAAGACTCCTTGTGCCCATTTCCAGCCTAGGCAATTATTAATCCATTTTGTCTCTACCTGTTTGTCTTTCTGGAAATTCCATAAGAAAGTAATCTTACAGAACATGGTCTTCTGTGTTTTGGCTTTTTTCCCTCAACCTGTTTCTGAAGCTCATTTATATCATAGCAAGTTGTCAGTATTTTGTTTCTTTTTATGACCAAGTGGCATTTCCCTGTATACATACAGACTGAACATTCCTAACCCAAAACTCCGAAGTGCCATGAAGGGCAAAGCTTTTTGAGTTCCAGTCCAACACCCCCAGTGACCTTGCCCCAGCAAGGTAAGTGCTCCACCACTGAGTTATATCTCCAGCCCAAAGTTCTCTGTTCTGTTGAGACGGGGCTCCTGCTATGTCATCCACACTGGTTTTGACCTCATGATGATCCTCCTGCCTCAGGTTCCTGGGTAGTTGGGATTACCAGTGTATGCTACCAAGCCCAACCTTGAGAATGTGTTTTTTAAAATGCTGCTCAAAGCCTTTAATTGCAGAATACAGTCCTAATGATCATACAGGAATGGGGAGGAAAGGAGTAAAGAGAAAGTGAAAATAAATACCTCAATTCTCCGTTTTGCTTTGTCATAAGCCTGTTCTTCTTTAGTTCGATCATCATCAGAGTCACACTCAGAGTCTGAGCTTATTTCTTTACTTTGCTTTGGATCTGTTTTCCCTGAATCTTTCTCATCTGACATCTTTTCATCATCTTCATCACCTTCACTGGCTTCACTCTCTCCTTCTTCCTCCTCCTCTTCCTCACTCTCCTCATCTTCATCTTCATCTTCTTCCTCTTCCTCCTCTTCTTCAGGGTTTTCTTTTACTTCTATATGAACTGTGTTGCCTTCTTTAGGAGACAAATAATATTTGAAATCAAATGAATTAACATTATGGATTTGCATTAAAATAACAGACTGTAAGAGAAAATACTACTGAAATGCACTGTCTCATTGTATTTTCATGCATCATATGTACCAAGTACTTGTCTGTATGCTACAATGAAGACTGTTGTGTAACAGTAAAAATTTCAGGCAGTAATCCATACTGAAGTTAACAAAACAGAAACACATCAGGAAGACAGACGCCAAGGGAGGAAAGAAACACGGGAAGCTGAGTCCAAAGCTTAGCTCTGCTTTCCCTTTAGAGATGCTACTCATTCTGGAGGTGGCAGCTGAAAGCTAAGCTACCTCAATGCCTGAAGACAGCACTGGGAGCCCAGCCCTACTATAGGCTGGAGGAGGAGAAAAGCGCATTGGTCACACACCAACCTGGGGTACAAATAATGAAGTACTGTGCTCTAGGAGGAAGAATGAGGATGAAATAAACAGGACTTTCCTGTTTATTTCCAGACTACCCTCAGAGTCCTTAGTTGTAAATGTAGAATAAAATGGCTCCATACTGCTGTTTTACTGAAGATTCCTGGTGTAAGTAAATGTTAAATATTTCTAATCCAAAATCTCAAAGTTAGCCGGGCATGGTGGCTCACGCTGTAATCCCAGCACTCGAGAGCTGAGGCAGGAGGATTGTTGTGATTTTGAGACCAGCCGGGACTACAAAGTGAGCTCAAGACCAGCCTGAACTGCATAGTGAGACCCTGTCTCAAAAAAGACCAAAAAAAAAGAAAAGTCTCAAAGTCTGAAACTTTTTCATAAAACTGTTACGTGCACCAAAGTATTAAAAATATTGCATAAAATAAAGGATATGTGTATAAGGTATATTTAAAATATTAATGAAGTTCATCTTTGGACTTGAGTCTATTCCCAAGTAGTTCATGTAATCCAAATATTCCCAAATCTAAAGTAATCCAAAATCCAAAATATTTCTGGCCTCAAGCATTCAGTCTAAAGATAACATAATCCTTTGTTTCAAGTTATTTCTATGGTTTTACAAGTAAAATAACAGCATAATACATAAAAGTAACAAGATTTATGAGGGGAAATTTTACATGAAAAAAATCAGTATGTAAGACAACCAGTTTCTATATATATAAGTTTGGAAACGAAAATACCAAACTGACTATGCTTTTAATATTCAGGAAATGGAATTAGAAATCAACAATCCAAAAGATGATTAGAAAGGAAAGGGGAAAAAAAGGGACTAAAATGAAAAAACAACATAAATGTATTGCATTAATCATATCACATGTTAAATGCAACAGGTTATAAGTATCCTAAGTATATCAACTAGCGATTTTGTTAATTTTTTTGAACTCTGTATTCTACTTTTCTTGTTTTTTCTATTTTGTCTTTTTTTAAATTTTCTTTTCTTAAAATAAAATTTTTAAAAAATCTTAAGTAAAAGATAAATACTGACAAACTGTGGTTGCTAGGTTTTGAATGTGGAATCCTCTTCACAATTCAGGTTAAGACACAGTCCCCACTGTGGCATTATTAATTGGCGAGGTCTTCTGAGGAGCGACCAATGTTTTTATAATGGAAGTTTCAGAAAGGGTTCACCCTCTAGTGCTTCTTTCCTTTCGCCATGGGAGAACAGAGCACTCATCCACTCTGGGGATCCAAGGAAAGCAATGTCCTACATGCAGAGCACAGCCCTCAGGGGACACCAATGTCAGTGCCTTGATCTTGGACTCCCAGTTTCCACAACTATAAGAAATTACTGTTTTCTACAAATCACTCAAACTGTGGTATTTTGTTTTAGTGGCATAAATGGAATAAAATAATGCTGTTTAAGGATATAGAAAAAGTAATAAAGATAGGAAAGTCATATAAATCAACTGGCATAGCTGTGTATCAGATATAGAAGACTTCTAAGGAAACAGGAATTGTTTGAAAAAAGTAGCAATTATAAAAGACTCAGTTCATCAGAAAGGTCTATATGTGTTCACCTAACAACATAATCAAAATGCATAAAGCAAAAATTAGCAGAATTTAGGAAAAAGCTATCTACAACCACAGTGGGAGACTTCTATAACACAATGGTCTCAGTAATAAAGGAAAACAGCCCTTGAGAAAAAAATCCCAGAGCAGAGTAAAAGACTTGAAATTAAACACAGAAAAGCACAGGACCAAATAGTGCAGACTAATAAATGCTTTCTAATCATATATGTAACACAATAGAAAACTTGCTACATTGCAAACCAGACAACAGATTTCAAAGGATAGAATCTTGTATGTTCTCTGACCACTCACTTTTGTAAATTAAAAAATATACTAAATAAACCATAGGTAAAAGTTATTATATTGAAATGAAAATTTGAAAATACCAACATATTGAAGCTTGTAGAATGTGATGAAAGCCAAACTTAAAGAAAATTCAGCTTTAAAAGTAAGGGTGATGTCAGGTAGGGGAGGCTAAAAAACAAATAGCCAAATATGACTCTCAAGAAGATAAAAAAAAAAAGGAAATTAAGCCAAAGAAAGAGATTTTTCACAATAAATGAAAGTAATGGCAATAAAACATCTTATTCATAGTAAAAAGGAATTATACTATTCTCATCTTTTCATTACATTTTAAGTTAACAGACTTTAGTAGGTCAGCTTTAGTAACAACCCTATTTTATAACATCCTTAGTCTAAACCCATGGGTACAATGCTCAAAGGACATCCTAAAAATCTAGTCATTTGGATTTAGGAACCATGGCAATGGAGAAAGCAAGACTGGTGCCCATCCCCAGGCAGTTCATCTGCCTCTCAGAATAAAGGGAGTGGCTGACCACTCTGAAATGTGTGTGTCTCTAATAACCACCAGGCTGCCAATGAGTTATCATGAATCATTTACCTTTTTCTCTGTCCTCATCACTGGCCATGGCTTCCCAATCATCCAGTCCACCATCCTCACTTTCTTCTTCTTCTTCTGTAAATAAAAGTTCTCATTTAAGACACAGAAATCATTTAGAAATATAAAGCTACTTTAAGAAAAAGGTAGAAAATTATGATGACATAAAAAAGTGTTTCAATTATGCATGCAGCTTTCTTATTTTGTAACTTTTTCAATACAGCTAGCACATTACAGCTTACTGTTACTAAATGCTTTACCATCTACTATACTTTCAATATGTCATACTAAACCTAGATTTCATACTTGAAATTAAAATACTAGAATCCAAGGCCAGATGTGGTGGCGCACTCCTGTAATCCCAGCACTCAGGAGGCTGAGGGAGACAGACTGCTGCAAGTTTAAGACCAGCCTGGGCTACAAAGTGAGCCCTAGGCCAGCCTGAACCAAATAGCGAGAACCTGTCTCAAACAGGACAAAAGTAAATAAATAAATGAAAAATAGTAGAATCCAGATACTGAAATGTTTCTTTAGATCTTGGAAACAGTATATGAGTACACTCAGTTCTTGAAGACAAATAAAATTTCGTATCTTTTTCAATCTTCAACTCACTTTATACATAGAATTTGTTACTTCTTGTGCTTTAACTTTACAGATATGTATCCAAATATTACTTAAATTCCAAAGCTGAAGATGTAAAACTATCATTGTATCTCCTGTCCAAAACAACAAAAGAATGCCATGTTTATAATTCCCAAGTAGATAGAAAGTTAAGACTTATTATGATTTGAATATTAAAGATTGTAATGCCCTTTTAACAATGACTTTTTACTGAAATGCAACCAAGCAAAACCACTAATAAAGGAAAATAGTATCAAGGTATTTGCTTCCCTAAATCATTACTTACCAATCATTCTGGGTAAGTAATTTTAAGGAGAAACTGAGACTCAAAAAACAGGTGCCCAGACACTCAACCTAATTAACAGTTCTTTCTGGTATTATAAATATGACCTACAGTAGTGGATTGCTATTAAGGAGATCAACCTGAATTTCTCTAATTTTGCCATGAAGGCCAAGCTGAGCCTAGCGAAATGATCTCCTTCACTTAGAATAGGAGAGGCAAAGAAAGGAAAGGAACTATCATCATGCACCTGTATGTGTGTCAGTCTGATGTTTTCTCAGGCTGTTTCTCAGTCCTGATCCTGTCTTTAAATACTGGAGATTCTCTTAAAAAAACATACATTTAGCTAGCCCTTCTCATCAGTCTTCTGAATTTTGACATTTAACTTGGAAAAAAAAGCCAGACTTTCTACAATGCCTCCCCCACCAAACGAGTAGTTGAATCTTTTTACTAATTTAGCAAATGAAAGCTGACTTCTTATAGAAGTTTTAAAATGCACATTTTGGCCAGGTGTGGTGGTGCACACCTGTAATCCCAGCACTTCGGAGGCTGAGGCAAAACGATGGCAACAAGTTCAAGGCCAGCCTGCGCTACAAAGCAAGGTTCTATCTCAGAAAAAAACAACAAAACAATGAAAAAAATATACATTTTTATGGTTTTTAAAATATTCTAGTTAAAGATGTTTCTTTACAAACTTCAGGCCTTCTTTGGATTTCTGACCCATAAACAGAGAAAACCCAAAACTTTCTAATCTCTCCATGAAACATTTACTGACTATTGACAAGAACAAAACTGATTTAAGTGTCACTTGGATATTTTCTCAAAGTGGAAATAAAAAGAAATGGTTATGAACTACTAGGCAATAAGCCATCTAACTAGACATCTGTTTGGCCTCCAAGTTACTAATAACTAAGATAACTTATGATACACCAGTAGTGCTTAATAGGAATTAACAAACTGCCAAAGGCTACTGGCCTGGGTCAACAGGAGGTGGTGTTTCTTCTTTCTCTGGTACACCTTGCTCCACAACGTCAACAGCGGCACTTAACTCCACTGCCTCAGGCACTGAAAAAGGCACAGGAGGAACAAAGTTAATCACACCTCTGCAGTGCACAATTTCTGTTAAGATATTCTAATCAGTACAGGATAGAAATCTGTAATAAGAACCTATTTTTTTATAATTTTAAAAATGTTTATGCCATATGTTGTAAAGGTAACTTTATAGAACATAAAAATCACAGAAGATTGGAAAAGAAAAACTAACAGTTTTGCTTTTCAGAGTTAACAACAGTTATTCATAAACTAGAACCCAAATTTTTCAAGGTACATTATTTTCCATTCGCCTCTCATTTGAATCAGACGAGAATGACAATCATAATAAGAAAACAAAGTACAGTGTAGGGAATAAATTTCAAAATGCAATTCTAGAGCTAGGGATGTAGTTAAATGCTAAAATGCATGGTTCGCATTTGTGAAGCCCTGGATTCAACACACGCGTATACACACACACACACACACAAGCATACACACAAGGGCATACACACAAGTGTAGGGGATTCTGACTTGTTGATTTTTTAAGGTTGTAGGGAAAAGCTAAATAAAATAGTTTCTAAGCCACTGACATCTTATATACAAACCTTCTTTATTTTCTAGCTGCTGTGGTGTTTTTTTCTTCTTTTTGTCTTCATAAATTGGCCTTTTCTTTGGCAAAGAGTCTTTTGATGGCACTTCAACCCCTAAAGGATAATAAAAGGAAAACTTAGGTTAAACGATTTACCTGAGAAACAGTATTTAACAGGTAACATTTTACTTGCTTCAGAGACCCATACCATAAGACATTCATACAAAAATCTTATCTTTTTATATAATAAGGTGTTATAAGATTTATATGAAAGTTTCAACAAATGCATGGAGCTATGAAATAATCACTACACTGAAGGCTCAGAACAATTACACTCCTGTGCTGGCCCATGGAGTCAACACTCCTTGAATCCTTAGTCCCTCACTAACCAGTGATCTGCTTGCCACCCCTGAAGATTAGCTTTTCCCAAAATGTCAAACAAGTGCGCTCTGTCATTGTAACAGATCTGAGGGTGATCCCATCTGCAGTGTCTCAGCACCACCTGTCATCTTATCCTCGAATACCAAACCACAGTAGGTACAGCCTGTCTTCCCATTCACAAGCTGAAGGATCTGAGTGGCTTACAGTTTGGGGTTATATGAATAACAATATGAACATTTTTATGTAAATTTCTCCATAAGCATTTCTCTTATGTAAGTACTTCAGGAAGGGAATGAGACCTATGGTAAATATGTACTTAATTTTATATGAAACTGTCAGTTGTTTGCTTAAATAGTCTTCTCATTTGATAAAGATAAGGTCTTACTTCTTAGGTATATGTTCAGGTATGCAGCACCACTTCACTGTGGTCTTAAATTTGCTTAACTAGTAATGTTGAGCATTCTTTTCACGTATTTTTATGGCTTCTTCATAAAAATGGCCATTGCAATCTTTTGCCTGCTTTTACATGGATTTTTGTCTTATTATTGAATTTTGAGAGATCTTTGTCCATTGTGTACATGTAATTGGAATACACTTTGAATTCTTTTACTGGTGTGTTTTGAGACAAAAGTTTTAACACATTTACAACAGAACTGTAATTTATGTCTTGCCACTGTGAGGCTTGAACCATTGGTGGTATATGCTTGACTCATCCATCGGGTGGCTTTTCATTAATTTTATTTGTAAAAAGACTGAGAAAAGTGATCAGATCCATTTTACCACCAGCTACCTGATGGAACAGTCACACAGGTACCACTTGCGGTTCAAGCCAGCAGGGAATGTGTTAAGCCAGACTTTCAAAACTTCTCTCTTTTATAGATACTTCAAACTGAAGCTACACACCAGGCTTTTTGTGACCCTACTGCTTCCGACTCTCACTGTGCTAGGATTACAGCCATGCGCTATCATGCCGGGTTCCTTTTATATCTAAGCACTCTTTCCTAAAACGCCATGAAGACTTTGTTCCATGTTTTCCTCTAAAAATTTTAGAGAACATTTAGAGCTAAGATCCACTCTGAATTGTCTATATATGATGGCGATAAAACAAAGTGGGGGATTTTGTTTGGTTGGTTTTTTGCATTACTTATGTCCAATCATTCCAGTTCCAGATGTTATAAAATCTACGTATATTTACACATATTTTATTCAATGAATTACCTTTCACTAGTTAAGGGGGGAAAAAATAAACTTACTATCATTGGGCTCTGTATTCCACTCATCCATTAGTCTATCCTTTGCTGTCTATCTTTAGTATAAGTCTTGCAATCAGATATTGAAAATCTTCTGTACTTCCTCAGTCTTTTCAAATACATTTGTTTATAGATATCTTTGTGATTTTGATGGGAACTGCAATGAATCTATGAATCGGTTTGGGAGAATGGATTATCTTAAAAATTTGGAATCTCACAATCCATAAATCAGTGTCTCTCCATTTATATAGCTCTTTATTATTTATCATTGGTATTTTCATTTTCAGCAAATATTATCTTACAAATATTAGATTTCTATTTCTTTATTCTTTTAAGTTGCTACTGTAAATGTTACTATTTAAAATTATTTTTGGCTGGGTGTGATGGTGTATACCTGTAATCACAGCACTTGAAAGACTGAGGCAGGAGGACTACCAAAATTCAAGGTTACCCTGAGCTACACAGTGACTTCAAGGCCAGCCTGAACTACAACACAAGGCCCTGTCTCAAAAAACAAAAACAAAATTGTTTTCAGTTGTTGATTGCTAGCAGAAAGAAATACAACTGATATGGGCATCTGGTCTTGTATCTACTACCTTGTTAATCTTAGTTTCTTAAAAAAGTCTTCTGAGGGAAGAGGTAGTTCCATGAGATTTTCTATACCAGCTAGGGAATATAGCTCAGAGGCAAAGTGCCTGCCTGGCAAGTGCAAGGTCCTGAGTTCAAGTCCTAACAAACACACACACACACACGATTTTCTATATAATAATCATCACCTGGGAATAGAGAGCTTTGCTGCTCACCAATCTGTAAACCATTTATTTATTTATTTAGCTTAACTGTACAAGTCAGGACATTTCAGCGCAATGCTGAATGAGGATAGTGAAAGTAGTCATCTTGCCTTAGTTATATTAAAATTTAACATTCAGTCTTTCACCACAAAGTATAATTGTACTTTTGTTATAAATATCTTTTATCAGGGTAACTTATATTGTTTGTAAATATTTATCATGTATTGGATGAATTTTGTCAATTGATTTTTCTGCATTTATTGAGATAATCTATAATTTTTCTTTAACACAGTAAAATATAACTACTGATTTCCAGATACTGAATCTTCCTTGTTATCTTGGGATATCTTGATCATGATAATTCTACATAAATATACACAGTTCACCCAAAAAATGTTATGTATACCCATTTCAGAAGTTTGCCATCCTAACAAATGTCTGGATTCTGTATATAAATGATGGGTCTCTGCATATACAGTGTACCTTGGTTCAAAAACTTGATTCTTCCCACAATGCTGGCCCCAAACCAAGATGGACAAGAACCAAATCAAACAATGGTTAGGTTCAATGATGACCTCACAGGGAAATTTAATTCTCCTCCAGTTTGGTATGAGACTAGAATCATGGAGAGATCTGAGTTTGTGAACCAAGACAGACAGACAGACCCAGAGACAGACACAAGAGAGAGACAGAAAGATAGACTGCCCCCAAAATGTATACACACTTCAGGAAAAGAAAAATTTGTATAAATATTTTAATACTAAATTTACTGAGATAACATGAGATTAATACAAGTTACCATTGGTCTCTACAATTACAAGAAGTCCTCAAAATGGTGGTAATTCATGATATTTATTGATTTTCTTTACATAAAGTATATATATATATATTTTGGGCAGATTCTGTGTATATTCATCTAGAATCAAAACAGTAAAATTTTGTTGAGGTTCTGCACTAAATTCATGAGGAATTCTGGTCTGTATATTTTCTCTTTTGAAATATCTTCTTCTCCATACAGTATCAACATTAATGCTAAAATTGAGTATTTCTGAAAGATGTCTGTAAATAGTCCCATTTCCTTCTTCAATATTTGTTGGAATTCTCTGGTGAAATCATCAAGGCTTAGAGTTTTCCTTCTTGGATATTAACTTAGATAAAAATTTAATAGCTATGGATATAGTTTAAATTAAATACAGACTTTAAATAGAGATAAGGCTATTCTGGGGTTTGACAGAAAGTTTAGGTATTCTGCTTTGTTCTAAAAAATGACTATTCCATCTAAGATTTGAATAGCAACATTTTATCATGACTTTAATACCTATAATAATACTCCCCCTCTCCACTCTGATACTGGCTGAGTTCCTTTTCCTTTAGTCATTCTAGTTAGTATTTCATCAATTTTACAAATTATTTCAAATAACTAGGTCTTAGTTTCACTGATGCTCTATTACCTTTGTTTTCTACTTCATTACTTTTTTAATTTTATTATTTCTTTCCTTCTGCTTACTTTGCTCTTTCAGATTAAAATAGAAGCTTGGCCTCCTGAGGCCTTTCCTTTTTCAACTAAAATGTATATTACTATAGGCCCCTCTGGTTGGTTGGTTTTTTTTGGTTTGATTTGGTTTGGTTTGGTACTAGGGATCAAACTCATTACCTCATGCTTGCCAGGTAGGCACCTATGCTGCTGAGCTAAATCCCTGGCTTAACCTGTGTATTACTATAAATTTCCCTCTATGTACTGTGTCATCTGCATCCAACACATCTACAGATGTTTTTATTCAATCCAAGATGCTTGCTAATTTCCAATCACATGTTCTCTTTAACTCATGGGTTAATTAGAAGTATACTAATTAATTTCCAAGTATTTGTGGACTATCTTCAGATGAGGAATTTAGCATGACTGACTGAAAAAAAAATTTTTATAGGACTGGAGCTCACTGCAAAGGCCATGGGTTCAATTCTAAGGGGGGAAAAAAGTCCACCACGGTGAATGTTTGATACAAGCTTTAGGTTGAGTACATGCACAATACACACACAGGTTCATAACTTTGAAAAACTGATTTTTACTGTTATGTAAAATACCTTTTTCTAAGGTATACATCAGATTAATGTAACAACTCTAGCTTTCTTTTGATTGTTAGCACTGTATATGTCTAGCCTCCTAATTATACCATTCTGTTTAAAGTGGATTTCTTAAACTAGCACATAGTTGGCTTTTGTTTTCAAATAGTCTGCCTTTAGTATGTTCAGACTAGTCATATGGCTGGGTTTAAGCCTATCACAGATCTACC
Organism: Hydrochoerus hydrochaeris; assembly: GCA_004027455.1. Classification (NCBI taxonomy): domain Eukaryota; kingdom Metazoa; phylum Chordata; class Mammalia; order Rodentia; family Hydrochaeridae; genus Hydrochoerus; species Hydrochoerus hydrochaeris. The sequence continues at coordinate 104,568 of PVLA01000515.1, read as the reverse complement.
TCCCTTTCCCTTTTTCCCTTCCTCCCTCCCACTGGGATTCCCAAAGCCTTTTCACAGAATCATACCTCCAGCCCTTTTTACTTAGAGGCAGGGTCTCATTCAGCTGCTAAATGGCCAGGATTCTAATAGGATCCCTCCTACCTTGGTCTCCCACAATTTGGAGATTAGCCATGCACCACTAAGTCTAGCTACTATTTGATTTCTGTTTATTCTATCTGTGCTCTATCCCTCTTTCTTTAGAATTACTTAATTTTACTAAACGTATTTATTGATTTTTGCTTAAGTATAAAGTGGATGCTGCAGAGATTAGAATATCCATAGTTTTCCATACTATACACAGAATTAATATTTTACCAGGCAGATCAGCCACTCAAAACTCTTAAGTCTTGGTGGTACTAGTTTATATCATATCCTGGATCTGTTTCAAGTATACACAGCTCTCCAGTGAGCCTGGGAGTTTTACCAATTCCTACACCAAACTGTGAGGCTCTTTCTCTAACTCTTGATCGCCACAATTTCCCCTACACACAGTGGCTCCCTGGACTCCATTCTGGTTCTTCCAGCAATAAAGATGAGGTTCTCTCAGAGTTTCATGTCCTGAGACTGTGGAGAAGCTCTATCGAGGGATGCACCTTAGCCAAAGCAGAAAGAGACAAGGTAAAAACCAATGGGGAGTCCCCTCAAATGTTCACACATCAGGGACCCCTTTCCTATTCCCTCTGGCTGAAATGAAGTAACCAAAAAGGTGCATCATACTAATGCTATAAACAATGCTTACACAACAATGCCCTTGATTCAAAGGGAACAAAACAATTTAAACACTTAAAAACGAAAGTATGGAAATTGTGGAACTCTTCCTCATTCTCCCTAAACAGACACAAAAATCTCCACTATCATGATACAGTCCAAAAATTTTGGCCAGTAAGTGACAGAAACAGAATATGAAAGCAAAAAAAAAAAATAGAATTAGGACACAGTTACAAAAAGATTAACTTCTATATTTAACTTTTTTTTTCAGTACCACTAAAACTCTTTAAGGATCCCTGAAAGACACAAATGGGTTCTATTTTTAACAAATATTCTACAGATAGTTTCTATTTTAGCATATATTCTTACAAATAAATTCCTTACTAGTAAAGCAAGATTTGCTAGCATTTATTTATTTCCTGATCATAGTTATGATCAACCAACTATGTTTTGCCTGGCACACATATGTAAGGGCTAAAGTGACAAGACACATACCTATAAGCAAATAAATAGCATCAAATAATATCCTGCCCATTTCAGAATAATTTGCTAATTGACCTCTATCTAACAAGATATTTTGGTCTTTAAGAGATATGGTGAAACATGACACAAGTAAAATGTTTAATTTGCAATTAAGTTTTAAAAAGTAAGTTTCAAGTGTGTGGTAGGCAGAATAAAGAACCTCCCCCCAAAGATGTCCAGGTTCTTGTCCCCAGAGCATATGAATGTGTTAGCTAATACAGCAAAAAAGCCTTGCAGGCATGACGTAAGGAAGGGTAAGGACTCCAAGATGTGAAAATTACCCTAGGTTATCCAGGCAGTGGTAGTTCCAAGCTAATCACACAGTTCTCTAAGAATTTAGAGTCTTTCCTTGAGCACACTCTAGTGTCAGAGGAAAACAACTATAAAAGAATGGCCAGAGTAATGCAACATCACTGAATGTACAGATGAAGGAGGGAAGTTATAAGCTATGAATGTGTGTAGTCTTTCAAAGCTGGAAAACACAAGGGCACATGTTCTTACCTCAGAACCACTGGGGGAGGGGGGTCAGTCTTGCCAGTATCCTATGTAGCTCAGTGAGACCTAGTCACAGTTCTAATCTACAGAACCATAAGGTAATAAATGTAATTTTAAACTACAGCACTAAATTTGTGGTAATTTATCATGGTTCCACTAGAATACTAATACAAAAGTAAAACAGAAGTTTTCATTATTATAAAATAGTAACTTGTTCCCTTTGCCAGCTTAGTAAAGCAGTTAGAAGCATATGGAAGAATAAAATAACTTATTCAGATAAAAACTTGAAATTAAGCCAGTGGTGTGTTTTTGTGCTCAGTAGTGTATTCATGGTTCTTACCTTGTTTTAAATATGTATTTTAATATTTTCTGCTAAATGGAATAAACAAATCGTCAACTTAAGATATGACAGAGTTGGATATTCCTCAAAAAACTAGGACTGAATAGAAAGACAAAGATGGCCGATCAGTGAGCAACAGAATACAGAGCCTCCCAGGAGAAACAACTCATGTGCCAGAATAAAACACCCTGGAGAAACCCAGACAGAGGGAGATGGATCCTCTTGACACAGGAAGAAATTAAAACATAAAAAAGCTTGTCAAATACTTTGGGACTACAACTGAAACAGCTGAAAATTACGGGACACAGCGCTTTCATGGTGATCCACCAAGTGTGCACCAGCTTGAATCGGCGCCGGCCGGCAGAGCCGCCCAAACTTGTTCCCACTACCGCTCACAGGACACATGGCAGCACTGAAGTCAGGGGTTGGTGAGCCCAACAGAGAGCAGAGCCAGCGAAGGGACCTTCATTAATCCACAGTCAGTGCTGGAATGAGGACCCCACCACCACCACGGGAAGGGTGCGACCAAATGGGCGACATGTTGGAATCGGGTAGGAGGAGCCTGAACTGGGAGTGACAGTGACTTCAGTTGGTGGCTTCCTCCCCAGAGCAGATTCGTGGGATTTGCTTGGGCTGGGCTGCGCCCCTGGCTGGGACCCAATGAGCCATCCCAAATCTATTCCCTGTGCCTAGCACGCACTAACTAGGTGAAAGGCCCCTGAAGTTTGGTTGGCCCAGTGAGGAAGGGCAGGCAGGAGAGGACAGAGGTCCCTCGCCAGCATGCTTCAGAGGAACCGTGGCCAACAGGAAGAAGGCTGGGACCTACACTGTAACCTGTATGTAGGAAGCCAAGGCCATGACAGGAGAGAGAGGCAAGAGGAGGCCCCCAGCCCAGAACCCTGAGAACACTGAACCAGGAGAAGGAAAAACAAGGGAGACTAAGGGCGGCAAACACACAACATCAGACATGGCTTCAATGGACATTAAGAGATATCTTCGGAACCTTGTAGACAAGCTCAAAACTGAAATATTAAATCAGGTAAAGCAGGATATGAGTAGAGTAATAAATGCTCTCAGGGAGCATCTCTCAGGATGATACAGAAGGAAGAAGGGAGGAACACAAAAAAAGGAGAGAAACATTCGATAAAGAATATAAAGAAAATATAGAATACATGAAGCAGATTTAAAGAGACTATCAAGAAATTAAAAACTCCATTGAAAGCTGGCAAAACTCCTTAAAAGAAACTAAGGATAGACTATCAAAACTTGAAGACAAGTTGGCAGTGTGTGATCATGAAAGGAAAGAGCCCTTAAAAATAACAAGGAAACAGGCAGTAACAATACAAAGGCTAGAAGATGACAAGAGAATCTACAATTTAAGAATAAGAAACGTGAATAAAGAAGCAGGAATACATACAGGCAAATTACAAAGGCTATTCACGGAAATAATTAAGGAAAACTTCCCAAGCATGGGAAAAGATAATGACATTTGGTTGTGTGAGGCATACCAAACTCCAGCCACCTACAACCAAAACAGATCTACACCCAGACAGATCTACATAATAATCAAGATGCCAGAAATATAAAAACAGAATATTAAAAGCCGTCAGAGAAAAGAAACAGATTACCTATAAAGGTAAGCCCATCAGAATCACAGCCGACTTCTCGACACAGACCATCAGATCAAGAGGAGCTTGGAGTGAAGTATTCAAAGCCCTGAAAGAGAATAACCTCCAGCCCAGATTGATGTACCCTGCAAAACTGTCAATAGAAGTTGATGGAGAAACAAGATGCTTCCATGACAAAGAGGAACTGGGCAAGTTTGTGACCACCAATCCAACCCTACAGAGAATACTGAAGGACATTCTAGAGAGAGAGAAAAAAAATACCAGGATTTTAGGAACAGTGGCAGAAAGGCCTCAATGAACAGGGCAGGCAGTAGAATGAAGGAGAAAAGTAGACAAACAAAGGCAGGAAAATAGCATGGCAGAAATAAGGCAGAGAAAGATAACTAGAAACTAACATAGATGGCCTTGATATGCTATATTATTAATAGTGCACCAGGATTTAAAACCCACCTTACTCCACTGCTCTGCTTAGATGTATTATATTCTGTTCCAGTCATTCTACCTGTACTAGGTTTGAGGGCACAGACAGTAATCCCGAAAATAACAGGATATAGTATGGTAATCATCCTTAATTTCCTATTAACTTAATCTAAAGCTCTGTAAAACCTACACTGTCTTACCATGATTGATCGTAATCGAATCTGGTTTGTTGGATCGTGGTTTTGTATGGATAGATTTTATTCAAAGCTGTTATGATTGATAGTATCAAGTCTGAGAGTATAGGAAACTGTACTTAAGATGACAAGATCCCCTAGAATATCTACTATGGTTTGACTGTTACCTGCCTTTGAAGCTTTATACTGTCTACAATGTTTTATTTTTACTACTATTATTTACTGCTATACTCAATTATACTGCTATATTCAATTATGCCTCATGATATAGACATTCTATTGAAGATAATAAGAAACAACACAGTAATCATTGTAGATCACCTAGTACTATGGTTTTATATGACTTTTTGGTTTCATGTTTTTATAGAAATTCGTTTTGTTTTGTCTTGCTAAGTTTTGTTTTTCCCTCTAATACAGAAAGTATAGAAATACATGCAGATTCACGCATGTGTAGCTGTTTACACTCTCACTGTTTGACTATCTACTTTGTATGTTTTAATTTTGTAACTTGAGCAACTATTTCTAAGAGGACTATATGTAATTTATCAACTAATGATTTCTTGTTTGTCTTTTTTTTGAAATTCTGTATTACCTCTACCCTTTACATGCTTTTCTCTTTAAATTAAAAAAAAAAATGAGTCTTCAAATCCTCAGACATGATATTTAGGTATTATTTACTTTATCTCAGTAAGATTTTAAAGCTTTAAGTTTATAGAAATACATGTAGAGACTCATGCATGCGTAGCTGTTTACAGTCTCACTGTTTGAATATCTACTTTGTATGCTTTAATTTTGTAACTTGAACAATTATTTCTAAGAGGACAATATGTAATTTATCAACTAGTGATTTCTTACTGTTTATCTTTTTTTAAAAACTCTGTATTATCTCTACCCTTTACATGTTTTTTTTTCCTCTTTAAAAAAAAAAAAAAACAACTTGGATTAGAGGTCCCATTCAACTCAGCTATTCCCCTTATGGATATCTTCCCAAAAGAATTAAAAACATCACACCACAGCAATATATGTGTACTCATGCTTATAGCAGCACAATTTGTAATAGCCAGATCTTGGAAACAATCTAAAATACCCATCCACTGAGGAATGGATAAAAAAGCTGTGGTGTTTTTATACAGTGGTGTACTACTCAGCCATCAAGAAGGATAAAACAGAGATTTTTATAGGTAAATGGGTTCAATTTGAGACCATAATCAGTGAAAAAAATAAGACACAGATGTGTGAATATCATATTGTCTTATTAGTGTGAGAAGCTGAAAGAAACAACATATGTATATGTATATGTATATGTATATGTATATGAAAAAAGTAGTTAAAAGACAGTTATACTAGTGATTTCTCTGAGTTCACTGAAGAGAAAGGTTCGTGCTGTTGTTCAGACAATGGAATGCAGATGCAGATGTCTTGTGCTCTGGGTGAATGATTTGGGGGCGACGGTGTGCAATGTATATACCATTGTTGTTTCCTTATTGATGTGTTTTGAAATTCTTTTGCATTGTTTTCTTCTTTCGTTTTCTACTTGAAATAAAATGGATTTGGAAAAATAAAAATGGGGGGGAGGTAAGACAGAGTAAACCAGAGTCAATTGTCACTTGCAAGTATCACTAATTCTGAGGAAAATACACCTTTATTGATCAACAGTTAATGGTAAATAGCAGCAAAAGTATAGAGCTACAGCTGAAACGGTTTTATAGTGCAGCTCTCCTCCTCTGTTCCCGTAACCAGTAACCCCTTACGCCAACTGTCACAGCCTTTCACTATAGACAGAAGTTTTAAAATGAAGACAACAGTAGGAATTACATAGCATGAATCCCACCCCTATAATGAAGGCTGAATGTAGCACCATGCAAATGCTAGGCAAGTACTCTACCACTGAGGTACATTCCCAGTCCTTACCATGGAGTTGTGAATGAAGTCAGTAAAGAAGAATGACAAAAAAGTATTGACTTAAAAGTGTGTATATAAATATATATGCAGATACTGAGGCTGGCCAGAATTGCAAAAAGATAGCTTTAACTCTGGTTAGAGAAGCACATTAACATCTTCCCACCACCTGGAACCTCCAGTGGTTCACACATGACTATCATATCAGGTAGCTTGTACCACCCTATGAGGCGTCACGTGCCACTCAAAGGGACAGACATGTATGTACCATCAGTGGTTCAAAGTGACCTGGCAACAAGACACACAAATTACAGCCCCATCATGAAAAAGTTAAACAAATCAAAGAGAGGATTAAGCCAGGGAAGAATGCAGAGATCATCAGATTGACTAGAATTTTCCCTGCCTAGGAGCCTACACCTACTAAGTTAAGACAGGGGTCTAACAGGAAACTAGAGGCTGGATACCCTTAATTTTGTTCCTTATGGCACCCCACAATTAATCAACTGACTACTCTTCTAGTCAGGGATTCCTAAATAAACTACTATATCTGTAATCAGCACCAAGACTTATGTGAGGACTAGGGATTTAGCTCAGCAGTACAAGTGCTTGCCTGGCATGCGCAAGATCATGAATTCGATCCCCAGTTCCAAAAACAAAAAACAAACAAACAAAAACCCACATGATTTATACATGAGTTCAGATATCCTCTTCACTTTGCAAATTGAGAAACTACAATTGAAGCTCTCTTCCCACAGTTTATTTCAAATTATTTCCAAAATATCCTCTGAATAGGACATGCTTAGTAATCATATACACTGACTGAAAAGCTTACTTGCTGCACATTTCAGCATAGTCACATGAAAACCTCTGCCGCTAACGGCTAAGAATACATTCTGGGCTCAGTGAGTAAGTTTTGCATCAATCTATGTAATGAACATTGCAAATGATCTTTGCTTAACAAGACATGGGTAATAAGAGCATTACAGAATCTTAATGAAATGAGTCACATGTATGAACTGGGAAGGGCTAAAAAGTCTGGCTAAAGAATTTGAACTTTGGGCCAGGGATTGAGTTCACTGGCTTAAGTGCTTGCCTTGCAAGCACGAGGTCCTGAGTTCGATCCCTGGTACCAAAAAAAAAAAGAATTTGAATTTTTTTTTTTGAGACAGAGATACAGTTTTGCTATATAGTTCACATTGTCCCTGACCTTGTAGCAATCTTCCTGCCTCGGCCTCCTGAGTGATAGGATTACAGGAGTGTACCATCACGGCCCACTAGACTTTTATTAATGAACAATAGGGAACCAATAAGATATCAAACATCTGGCAACTATAAGTGAGAGAAAGAGATCAGAGTTAGAGATGCCATTAGAGAACCATTTCTTTCAACTATGTTCTAAAGACAGATACTAGGATCACTTTAAACTAGAATTTTCACCATTTACCCTAACCACCTTTCTGCTCCTCAGGAGCATTTCAGAGACAGAGGAACCATCCCTGCTTGTCCCATCCCAACTTCTTCATGAGTACTTTTAGCCTTTCACATAGTTATCAGTCCTATTTGATGTTTTGGTCTAACTATACTCAAATTTATTCTCATTTCATTTTTTAAAAAAACTAGTTTCTTAATGAATAAACGTTTCTGAAATCTAAGTGCTGGACTGGGAATTTAGCTCAGCAGCACAAGCACCTGCCTTGCAAGTGCAAGGTCCTGAGTTTGATCCTTGATAACAAAAAAAAAAAAAAAAAAAAAAGTTGTTGAAATCTAAGTGCTATGTTTCCTTACACCTCCTCCTAATCAAACACACAATGTATAATAAAGACTTAGACCAATTTAAAGGTCAACAACAGGAAGCTGTTTAAGCTCTGAGTCACTGTTTCTTCATCTATACCTCAGGAACAACGTATCTTTTGAGGGTTTTTTCTTAATGAAGAAAAAGCATACAATGTCAAAGCCTTATTATAGCATCAGTTATAAACCAAGTACACACAAAAACGCAGCTATTATTGTAATTGTAAGCCCTAAAATGCTTAAGATAAAAATCTGTAGAATACAAGAGGGACAGGAAATTAAGAGATAAATCACTACATTCTTCTCAATGGAGCAAAGACATTATTTTAAATTGTCCTATCTATTGAAAATATCAATTACATGCCCAGACTGTGATCACTAAACACCACAGGGAACCCAGGCTCCCCGTGTAAACGGTGATATCAGATGTAAAGTATATGTACAAGGTGGAGCTGGGATACTTGATTCAGTCAGAAAGCAAAGAAGAGGTCAAAGACACTGTGGTTATGTATAAAAGTCACAGGAAACAACCCAACTGCCCTCCCACTGGCCAAGATGGTACAACTTTAGTATCAAAAAAAAAAAAAAAAAAAAACAAGGGAATAGATCTCCTGCAAATGGGGAGGGGTCAGGGGATCAAAGGTGAGGGGAGAGGGAGGAAAGGAAAAGGTAAGAAAGAAGAACTAAGATATGCTATGCACAGGAACTTAATAACCTCAATGAATGCATACATTATATGTCACAAACATATAATAAGAATGAAAGAAAATTAAGAATGAAAATGAAGAAAGGGGATTCAAAGTCGGAGAAAGACAACTGAGTAGAAAGGGGAAGAGGATTTTTAAAAAATGAGCTTTACTATGCACTTGTACCTATTCCCAAGAAGTATGCAAGCTTTATGTACTGCAAATATATACTAAGAAAATAATTTGTAAAATATAGCACATAAAGTATGATGTGTTCAAGAGACAAAAACACATCAACTACATCAAACTCCATTAAATTAAAATAATACCCATACAACAAAAAACTCACAACTAAGCCCTGGAAGTTGCAGAGATACCAACTTACTATTTTAAAAACCTTTAAGAAAAAACTGAAGCACATACCCTGGCATTTCTGTGTGAACTGTGTTTCAGAAAATGTTTTTCTTCAGAGAGCCTAGCTAACTAAATGCAGGAGAATGAAAAAATTAGATTACCATTCTGAAATTCCTAGGGAACAGTGGATAAAATCACCAACAATGAAACAATAAAACCGTTAAAAGAAAAGTCAGTAGGGGGCCAGCAGTAGTGGTGTATGCCTACAATTCAAGCACTCTGTGCAGCAGAGACAGAAGAAGCACAAGTTCAAGCCCACTTAAGAGACTTCACAAGACCATACCTCAAAATAACAAGTAAAAAAGGGATGGGGATACAGCTCAGTGCAAAGGTCCTTGGTACAATCCTCAGCATCAAAAAGAAAAAAATCAAAAAAGGCAAGTCAACAGGGAACTTTTATAGCAGAGAAGGCTGCCAAGCCACTGTTCAATGTTAACATCACCAGAAGTCAGAAAAGCAAATTATGTCTGCTGGCATCAGCACTATGATGAGGCAGTGACTGCAGGATCTAAGAAGTTACACAGGATAGAAAATAAGTATATTCACCAATACCAGAAGAACGTAGTTAAGCAAGTTCAAAATATAAGAAATTCTAAATTATCCAGTACTGTCAATAAATAAATGGTATGCCAAAATGGAGGGTAGATGAGAGACAAACTATCAACCAAATGCAATCTGTGTGTTTCCCCTGCATTCAGATTTGAATTAATGCTAAGTGACATGTGGAAAACAAAGGCCAAATATTTGACATGAAGAGAAAAATTGATATCAAAAATTGTTAGGTGTAAAAATAAATACTAATGGTAGAATACATAAAAGCAGAATCTGTTAGATTTATGCTATATAAGTGTCTGTGGGGTTTTTTTAAAATGCTGCATAGAATTCACCTTCAAGCACTCCAGAAACCAATGTTATAACAAATACCTGCATCTCAGCATGTAGAAAGCTAAAGCAGGAGGGTCATTAATTAGCTGAAAGACAATCTGGCCTACGTAATGAGCTTGAGGCAAGCCTCATGAGACCCTGTCTCAAAAATAAAAACAAAAAATAGCAGAGGAGTACAAAACAAAACATGGAAAATGTTGGTAACTGCTGACACTGGTTGATATTGATGTTGTTATCTCTATTTTTGTTTGGGGGGTTATTTATAGAAATATATGACTGTATTTACACATATTTGGAGTGGGAGGCTCTCTATGTTATGCAGGATAATCTCCGACTCCTCAGGTTAAGTAATCTCCCCGAGCCTCTGGACTACAGGCATACACCCCTTACACCCAGCTACAAAGAACACTTCTCTACTAGAATGGAAGTCATCCTCCTAAATGATGAAATTGAAACGACATCACTTATTTCTTACATTTTCACTAGACTTCTTCCATAGCACTTTCACAGGAATTCTCCCTTCTTCCTAAGGACTCCATTCCAATCTCTCAACACTACCTGTGCACACAATTAAGAGTGTTGCTTACCCTGAGCTTGTAGAAGTTTAAGGGTAGCTTCAGCTCTGGCTCTAGCTTCTTTCTGGGATTTAGTTAAAAGTTTCCCTTCTTTTTTCAAGCGTTCTTTTCTTTCTTTTTCTTTTTGCTTTTTCCTTTCTCTTTTTTCTTGTTCCAAGCGTTCCTATGAAAGTATATGCACCAGATGAAAATTGTATTAGCTTAATAAAATAAAAAATTTAAATGTAAACAACTCAAACTTCAAAGCCTCTGAGATACTCAAAGTATTGTGTTAGGAGATTCCAAATAAAATACTTTTAATATTGTACACTATTACTAAACAATATCAGTCTATTGATGATAACACAAACTTCTGCTCTAAAAGAGAAAATAAACTAAGACTTTCTGTACATCATTTAATTAATCATAGCAGAATAATGTAACTAAACTGTTATATGACCATGAATTTTTTAGCATTAGAAGATTACAAACATTTAACAGAATAGAGATTTTTAAGCTAAGCAAAGTCAGCACTGTCAAAGTCATGAAAAACATACCTCTTCTTTCCGCTTGGCTTCTAACTCTTCAAGTCGTTTTATACGTTCTTCCTCTTCTCTCTTCTGTCTTTCTTCTTCTTCTTTAAGCTTAGCCAGAGCTTCTTGCATTGCTTTAACAGTAGCTTTGCTAGGTCCTTTTTTCTTTTCTTTCTCTTTATCTTCTTTTTCTGTTTTCTTTTTCTTCTTATCTTTCTTCTTTTTATCACCTTCATTATCATCTAGCAAATAAAGTAAAGGCAAAATAATCTTTCTTGTGGCAGAACTAAAAGACCAAAGCTGAAGCCATCAGAGGGCTAGGTCTGTGTGCACTGCAGTGTCCCGAGCACCTGGAGGACCACAGTATAGCACACATTTGCCTGCTAAGAAGCTACAATGCTGGCATTAAGCCGAGTTTTTCTGATGAATACAAGTAGCAGAAGCAAGAGGGCAATACTTTATCTCAGTGTCTCTTAATCCACAGTACCAGGGCAGAGTGGCTTGCAAACACTTGTCTGAAATTCTGAAGAGCAGAACAAACTAATTCTCAATTAATTTCTAGTAGCTAATTTTACTATGGGATGACAAAGATAATGTCCACTGTGAGGGGCTACTAGAAAAACAAAATATATAAACATAGTGGTGCATACGTGGTCCATCACTATAATTCCAGCTACTACAGAGGGTGAGACAGGAGGATAGCAGGTCTGAGGCCAGCCTAGGCAACTTAGTGAGAATTTGTCTCAAAATAAAATTAAAAAGGGCTGGAGATGTGGTTCCATCGTAGAGTACTTGCTTAGCATGTGTGAGGTCCTATTCAATTTCTGCTACCACAAACAAAAACAGATACAGGCAGATAATGAATCAGACTTGAAGAACTCTATTAAGAATTAAAAGTTCTCAAGCTCTTTTTGTGGTGTTTCTCTGCAGAGATGCCCAAATAAAGGTTTTAATCGTTACACAGCTATATTGTCACTTCCATTACAAGTTTTCTAATCTAAAGAAAAACTAAATTTTAAGATAGTCTTTCCATGCAAACTGTTTCATCTCTACTTACTTTAATTCTAATTAAGAAGGAGATTAATTAGAATGTATATTTTTTCTTAGCTGATTCTAATAAAAGAAAATGGCTCATTATCACTTGGAAGATGTTAACTGATTTTAGTATATTACTCTTACTTTTCTATTTCATCGACTGACTTGAGTTTTAAAAGACAAGAAGGAATTTAAAATATTATCTAAAGTAAATTTTTCTTTGGCAACTTAACCTTGTTTTATTTATTTATTTATTTATTTATTTATTTATTTATTTTGAGACAGGGTCTCACTGTGTCATCCAGGCTGGCCTCAAGCTTATGATCTTCCTGCCTCCAAAGCACCTGGGACTACAGGCCTGCAACCTTACACTCAGCTTAACCAGTCCATTAATGGCAAAAAATAATTTTTGCAATGAAGCTCTGTAAAACACACAGTGTGCACAGAAACCAACTGGACTATAATTGTGTACTGCGTATGAAAATGTTCAGAGTAAAAATGACTTTTTTGTTGAGGACAGGGTGGCACTTGGGATCAAATCCAGGTCCTTCACTTAGACCTTCTGAGATAGGTCTTGCTAAATTGCCCAGGCTGAGCTTGAACTTGCTATCTTCCTGCCTCAGACTTCCAGTACAGCAGGATTACAGGTATGCATGACCACCAGGACTGGCTGATTTTTTTTTTTTTTTTTAAATTAAGAAATGAGGTCTGGCTATGTGGTCCAGACTGATCTTGTATTCCTAGGCTCAAAGCAATCCTATTTCAGCCTCTCAAGTGCATATATTGGCACTGCCTTGGCTCTTTTTAAAAGGTTCCTATAATTAAATTCTTTTATAAATAATGACAAATAACAAAATGACTCTAGTGCACAAGGATCACAACCTAAGAGTCCGTAAGAATCAATAGTCCCCTTGGCATAGCAGAGGCTCTTAGAGGGCACAAGTGTTGGTGTCAGGAACTGCAACTGAGGATGAGCAGAAGCAGATTAATCCTAACCTCAGAAACCCTGTCTGGCTGATAGATTTCAAGTAAAAGAATTAAATTAAAAAGTGGAGAACTTTAAAAAAAAGAATCAAGAGCCTATGTGCTTTTCGCTTTCACTCCTTCACCAACCTTCTGCAGCCATGAGCGTCTCTCCTTTCTCTACAGAGGCCAGGGCAGCTCCAGCATCAGCCATCACTTTGGATCTGACAGCTTCCTCTTCAGGTTTTTTTTGAGGTTCTTTTTGTTTACCCTGATCCTTTTTACTTGTCTCTAACTCTTCTTTTTCTTTCAGTTTCCTCAGTTTTGCTTTTTCTTCATCTCGTTTCTTCCTTTCACGCTCTTTCTTTTCTGCCTTCTTTTGGGCCACTGTCTTAATTTTAAAGGAAGAGTCATCCTCTTCATTCCCACCATCAACATTAGGACCTGGCTTATTTTTTTGATTTTTTTTTTGTCCTTTTCTAGACTGCAAAAGTTCATCGGCCTCATCGCCACTTTCACCTGAAGAGTTCACGCTATAAGGCTCTTTGGTTCTTTTACTGTGCTCATCATCCTCATCCGAGCCATCCCACTTTTTATTAGACTTCTGAGCTTTCCCTTTAGTTTTTTTAGAAAGTTTATTAAAATCATCATCGTCACTCCCAGAGTGTATTTCCATTTTGGGTTTTGTGGTCTTTTTTGACTTTGAATCTTTATCTTCTGATTCTTCACTATCATTATCATCAAAACTTTGTTTTCTGCCCTTCTGCCCTTTCTTTTTTTTATCTTGTTTTGATGTGGATTCTTCTTCATTGTTTTCTGTTGGCTAAAAAGTTAGAATGTTAGTACTATGAGTGGAATTATTTTCAAATCATAAAATGAGACCCTTCAGAGTCATGAGATTTGCTAAATACACATTTAAAATAAATAGATAGTAAATACAATTTAAAGCCTCTCAAAATAATTTCAAAATAAGCTCTTTTCACAAGTATACACAGTTCAAACAAAGTCTGGAAGCTAGTCCAGGACTCTCATATCTCATATTCACTACGCATTTCAAACTGCAGGTGCTCTGAAACATTTACTAACTTCAAATGGCACTGGAAAAGTAAAAGGAAAACTGAAAGAAGAAAAACAGCTATCACTGCCCCATTACTCTGAGGCTCCTCTAAACTCAAAGGATGAAAAAACACAGAAAACTGAAGGTGGAGATGTGAGATGCTACCATGTCACCAAACATACCAGGTTTTATGAACAGGTAACACACTATTAAGTATCTTTAGAGTCCCACTTAAAATATCTTTATATCTGTGAAAGGTGTTAAAATGCACTATTTTTTTTCCTTAAAAAAATGTTTCCTCTTTAGGAATTCAATTTGATAGAAATTTATAACATATCTACATTTATAAGTGTTTCCAAATGTAGCTCCCAGAACCTAAGAAACATAAATAGAACATAAACCCTGAATGAAAAACAATCTTTCACCTTCACCACAACAGTTTCTCTGTCTGTTTTGATGCCTTGAGCTTCCAAAGACAATTCTTCCAGTTCTTTCAGAATATCATCTTCACTAGAAAAAGGAAAAAGAAAAAATTTTTTTGAAGCATTGGAATAGCTTATTAGCAAATCCAGTACCTAAATTAATAAAAAAAAATAATTTAAAATATACTCACTCAAAGTCCTGTTTCTTTTTCTCTTTTTTCTTTTTCCCCTTTGTCTTTTGAGGTTCCTGTTCTTTGGCAGCACCAGCTCCTTCTATTTCTGCAGCCAAGGCATCAAGATCAATGTCATCCTTGGCACTTAAATGAAAATAAAGAAGACCTATATGTTACTCAGGAGTACATAGCACATTCGCTCACATAGAAATTTTTATCTTCCTAACCTTTTGCACCTACGGCCAGCACACTGTGATTTGGCAACTTCCTTCATAGCAATGTCTCTATCAGCCTCCCAGCATCTGTTTCCATAGTTTCTGGGTCATACACAAATCACACAGCTATAATGAAGAAGTCCACCAAAAAAAAAAAAAAATCTAGCTAATTGAGAAAAGAAAATTAACATTTTTGGAAACCAAAGTCATTGTATGTACCACATGGAGGTATTTATAAAGCAGAGAAAACTTAAGGATAAAACAAATCTTATTCCTTAGCTATCAATAACATCTAACAGAACCTTTGTGCATTTTTACTTGGAACAGCAGAAATTATGAATTTGGAAGGAACTTGAGAGACCATCAGCCTATTACCTCATTCTATCAACAGGAAAACTAAAATGCACAAAGACCACTTTCAGAAATTCACAGCTACACATCTACACCTACACGAAACACATGTGGGCTCACTAACCAG
This sequence comes from Hydrochoerus hydrochaeris, assembly GCA_004027455.1. Taxonomy (NCBI): domain Eukaryota; kingdom Metazoa; phylum Chordata; class Mammalia; order Rodentia; family Hydrochaeridae; genus Hydrochoerus; species Hydrochoerus hydrochaeris. The sequence goes on along the minus strand of PVLA01000515.1, from coordinate 89,117 downwards.
AAGGAAACCTGCTCACAACGTTCCCCATTTTCTTTAGGGTTCTACCTCATAATTTCCCCACCTAACCATATTGTTTAGGGTAACCAAACTAAGTTTCAGTTAAAATCTACAGAAAATCAAAATAGTCACTCAGTCTAAAATGAACAAACAGAAAACTGAATGACACAATAAAAAAAACAAAGAACACACACAACAGAGGAATGCTTTGTAAAAAACTGTTATTTTGATAAAGAGAATCTCTAAGAAAAATACTGATATTCTAACTATATAATGTAAAGATTATATAAAAGACATGGAAGGTATAAGATTAATCCTCAAGGAGCTTAGTAAGAGAGGTAAGACAGCAAACCAGAAAAACAGTAATTGTAAAACATACCATGAAATTTAAGTTTTTGTAAACAGTTGGTTAGACATGAAAAATGCTTTCTATCATCCTGCATATAGTGATAGTGGATTTGACACTGAACTGCTGCACTGGTAGCCACATGCTACAGCACCGAGTCCAGGATGGGGAAATCAGAACTTCCCAGCAAAGGAGAAGCCCTGGAAGCCAAAGAAAAAAAAAAAAGACAGCCTGGAAAGGGGGAAGTGCGTATCAGGCATAGTAAGCATGGAAAGGCAACAGGGTGCAATGGGAACAGCCAGAAGGTCCTCCAAAGGGGCCAGAGCTTTGGAGATGGTTCCATGCATAACGAATTTCCTAGCTCCACTCAGAAAATAGAGAAACTAGAAACAAAAACCAGGAGCTTGTCAGTGTATTTTTAACAGTATTTCTAGTTGATTGTGGACCATTTTTGAACCACATTCTTTTTGTTGTTTGATTTTAATGCAGACAAAGTAACTGAAGTACACATGTATTTGCCAGGATTACACAAAACAGACATGGGATTCGTCACAAAGTCTGACTCCACAGTCAGTGTTAAGTGGCAAGGTTGAATCTCGACTAGTCAGGGAGCAGTGAGACCAGGTAAGAAGACTCCTTTTAGAGCTTTCGACGATGCCAACAGCCCATTGCAGTGTACGGGCTCTAGGTCTCCACTACTGTTCTGTAACAACTACGATGCGAAACAAGGAGCACTAAACCGGACCAGAGACAGGCATGATGAAGATCTAAGTCAGACAAATACCAAACTGAATCAGCAACACTTAAAGGCTAGAGGTGCTGTAGATAAATCAAGGAGGACTCTACAGTCACATCAAGTAACAGGAAACTAAATCCAGCCCAGCATCTTGGAAGCTGCTTCTGAGAACTGGGTGAGAGGGAAGGTTGCAGTTTGGTACTTGACCTCCAAAGCTCCGCCAGTCCTGGTTCCTACTATATTTTATACTATATTTATATATTTATATAAAATATAAATATATTTTACATTTGCCTCATTAAAATATTTGTAAAATCTCTTGTGATCAGCTGTATTTCTAGGGACTCACATTCAGGGATATGGCTAGAATAATACTATATAGGATTACATTTGTATACTATTAACTCTGAAAAGGCTTCTTCTAGCCAATAAAGATTAAGATTTTGAGTGCTTATCATATCAAGCATTGTAATGACAAACTGCTAGACATCTTACACATTATCAATGAATACTCATAACAATTCTATGAAGCTTCTAAATGATAATAAACTGGGCATGTGCTATACCTCTGCCCATCACTCTGGGAAGCTGAGACAGAAGGACAGCAAGTTCAGACCTAGCCAAGACAACTTAAAAAGATTCAGCAAGAAATTGTCTCAAAATAAAAAAGAAAAGGGCTGGGGATGCAGCTCAATTTGAAGGCAATAGGTTCAATCCCCAGTACCACAAGTGAATGAATGACAAAAGGCCACAAATTAGAAAACAACATACAAAGAACCCAAGCCCAATTCTGACTCTCCTGTCTTCCCAGAAAATGAGAAGCAAGCATGTCATCAAATTATTTGTTCAAAAAATTTAAACATAGCTACAAAACCTACCAATTATAATGACTTAGTCTTAACCCTAATGGTTTCTAGAGTGCTCTTTCATTGTGTACTGAACTTTCTAGAATTTTCATGGAAAGGCAAGAAAAGACTTGACTAGTTAACAATGATAAAGAACAAGGTTGGCACGGTGATGGAAAAGACAACAGACAACTCAGAAATGGACCCACACAAATACTATGTATCTGATTTATAACCATGGAGGAAGTGCGAACCATGGATAAAGGACTGAACTTCCACTATATGGTACTGGTACAGTGGGGAGGGGGCAGGCTTACCTTGGGGGTTTGGCAATCAGGCTTCAAGAAAACAAAAAAAAAGTATAACCCATGATGGGAGAAAGTGTAACAGACTATTAAAATTTTAAGACTTCTCCTCTGAGAAGGATACTGATAAGAAAATGAAGACAAAATGCACTGGGAAAAGTACTGAAAAATACTATGCTACAAGATTTGTATCCAAAATATATAAAGAACTCCAGAAACTCAAGGTTAAAAAAAAAGATTAAAATACAGACAAAAGATCTGTAGTTATCCTGACTTAAACACACACACACACACACAGCAAAAGAAAAAAGTGGGCAGAAGAAAGCTCAATATCATTTTCATTTAGAAAGTACAAATTAAAGCAGAGACAGCATTACACACTTTGGGACAGCTCAGCTCCCAGAGAGTGACAGTAACAATTGCTTATGAGAATGCAAAAACTTGACTGATTCTAGGCTAAGGCAGGACACAGGCAAGGTAAGTATGCCTCAAGAATTTGTTGTACAATATCAGAAAAAAAAGTAACAAAACCAAGAAAATATCAAAACACATACAGCTTTGCCTCTATTACAAAAGGAGATGTGAACCAACTGAAAGAGCTCACAATGGCCAATGGAGACAATAAACTGTTAACATTATTAAATTATAAGTCAAAGTATAAAACAATATCCAAAAGTCTATATTGATAAGAAATAAATGACTACATGCAAAGGCTAAATTGTGCAGAGCGCTCCTCCCAAAGAGTACCATACAGAAACATGAAGGAAAAAAGTAACTTTACAGTGTAGAATCCTGACCAGCACCATCTCAGCCAAAACATCAACATCACTGAAACGCTAAAATCTGACAAACTACCATAACCAAGAGGAATCTATGGAGGGATGACTACTATAATGTGATATTCTATTTGGGATCCTGGAACAGAAAACAGGATAGTAGGAAAACTAAAGAAATCTATTTTTAAAAAATGTATTTCAGTTAACAATATAGCAATTCCTTAGTTGTAACAAATGTAATAGGCTAATATGTTAATAGAGGAAAATGGATATGGATTATATACTCAATGTAATGGATATAATGGATATGGATAATGGATATCCATATATTTCACACATGGATATTCCATATAATCACAGTATATTCTGTAATTTTAAAAACTAAACTTTTTTTAAAAAAAATTAAAATGGAAAAAATATCATTTACATTCAATCCTAAGAAAATATTTAAATCAGACAAACCATTTACAGGACTTACAAGGTGAATATTACAAAATGCTGATGAAAGAAATCCAAAAAGGTCTAAATAAGCAGAGATATAACATGTTTATTGACTGAAAGACTCAATACAATGAAGATGACAATTAAAAAAATAACATACAGGTTTAATGCAATTCCAATAAAAGTCCCTCAAGACTTTTAGGACAGAGCTAAGTACAGAAAAGATGACAAAGGCACTAAAAATAACTAAAACAATTTTACAAAGAAAAAAGATTAAAAGAAATCATTTTACCACAGTTCAAGCCTTAACATGTAACTACAATAGCCAAAAGTATTATACTAGCATAGAAACAGACACAAAAAAATCAACAACACAGGAGAAATCAAAAATAGCCCCAGAAGTTGGCCAGCTTATTTTACAGTGATACAAAATCAATTTGATATAAAAAGAATAGACTTTTTAACAAATGTGCTGGTACATCCATATATGTTAAAAAAAAAAAAATTGACCTCAGCCCTCACTCCTTATACGAAAGTGAACTCAAGATACACAATGAACTTAAATGAAAAAGCTTTAAATGAAAAACCTAGCTGGGCATGGTGGCTCATGCCTGTAATCCCAGCACTTGGGAGGCTGAGGCAGGAGGATCAATGTGAGTTCAAGACCAGCCCTGGCTACAAAAGTGAGCTCAAGATCAGTCTGAACTGCATAGCGAGACCCTATCTCAAAAAGACAAAAAAAAAAAAAAATTTTTTTTAGAGGGCCAGGGAGTTAGCTCAGTGGCATAAGTGCCTGTCTGGCAAGCACAAGGTCATGAGTTCGATCACCAGTGTCCAAAAAACAAAAAATCCAATAAAGAAAAATCTTTTGGAAAAGTAAAATCTTTGGGATGTAGTATACGCAAAGGGTTAATTTTTGAAATTTAAAAGCATGAGTCAAAAAATTGAAACATCAAAATTAAAAACTTTGGCTATGGGAAACAAACTTTGGGGAGAATAGAAAAACAAGCTACAGAGTAGGAGAAAGTATTTTTAAATCACACACCTGAAAAAGAACTAATATCCATAATATATTTCTAATGCTCAATAGTAAAAATCTAAACAATCTAGTCAGAAAAATGGGCAACAGGCATAAAACACCAATATTACAAATAAAAAGACATTCTATGCCATTAGTCATTTAGGAAATGCCAATTTAAGTCACAGTGAGATATCATATATACTAATGAATGCTGCCTCCCAAACAGAGATAATAATCAACGCCGGTAGGGCTATGGAGGAACTAGACCACTCCCACAATGCTGGTAGAAACATAAAATGATATGAAAACAAGTTTTTTATAAAACTAAAAATAGTCTTTTCATACAACCCAGCAATTACACTCTTGCACATTTATTCCTAAGTAATAAAAATCTGTTTAAAAGAAACATGTTTTTGTGACTGGTTTATATAAAATAGCCAAAAATACAACACAGTTTTTGTGCCTTTATTTATTTATTTATTATTGGTCTTTTTGAGACAGTGTCTCACCAGGCAGTTCAGGCTGGTCTTTAAGCTCACTTTCGTAGCCCAGGCTAGTTTTGAACTTTCAACAATCCTCTTGCTTCAGTCTCCCCAGTGCTGGGATTACAGGCATGCACCACCATGCCTGGCTGGACAACCCTTGTGCCTTTTAATAGGTAAACAAATTGTGATTCATTCCAATTCCACAAAATACTATTCAGCAATAAAATAGGACAAACTATTAATATGTGCAACAACTACTGATATATGCTAGAACTGAAGAGAATTAGGCTACTGAGTAGGAAGAAATCAACCTAGAAAGGTTACGTATCCTGTACATAATCCCATTCATATTACATTTTTGAAAGGACAAAATTTTTGAAACACAGATTTGTGGGTATGTGGTAGGAAAACGGGTGTGGGGGAAAATGGATAATAAAACAGAACCTTGTAGTGATATTCTACATCTTGATTACTGTAATGGATATACACCAGCTACACGTGTGCTAATACTGTATTTAATTAAATACAAGAATAAATGAAACCAACCAAATCTGAATATTGTTAGATTTCATCAATATCAACATCTGGGTCATGATACCATGGAAGAGTTTTATAAGACATTACCACTGGAAACTGGATAAAGAGTAAACCATCTCTTCATATTTTTTTGACTCTATGTCACTGCACAATCATCTCCACACAAAACCACCTTATTTTAAATTAATCTCATGGCTAAATCTTTTCTCAATTCCAAATTTAGGAAGCTTCAATTAATGACAGGTATTTTGTGCTAAATATTAGTCTAAAGAATACAAAATTAGAAACAAGAGATCCGACTCCCAAATTTTACCATAATTCAAAATCCCTAAGATTTCAAAGATTCTTCCTTAGTAGTCCCTCTTCCCCAGTCTTTATTACACTATAAAGATCAGAAAACATGGCTAAAATTTCTTAGAAGGTTCTGGTGATGTCTCACCTGTCTATTCACTGATCTGCTCCAAGAAATAAAAAAAAAAATCTGACTATCTGGCTGCTGTTGCTTATTTTTTGAAAGCTTTGTTTCAAATTGTCAAGCAATTTATAGACACCATCTGACTACATGACAATCAAACAATTTGCATCATTTCATGGTTGTTGAAGCTTTCACCAATATATGCCAAGTAAATCTTCCAAATATGGTATAAAAATATATGCCCTGGAAAATGCAAAGATATTTTACATCTTGAACTTAGAAATGTATTCTGGAACTCAGACACCAGATCTTTATTCACAAAGCAATAAACCATATGATACATGACGCTGTAAACAGACTTGATACATCTATTTCAAAAGTAATGAAATGTCACATTTGCCAATTGGTTCACTAGTTAGCCACTGATGATACATTTGCTCAAGAACACCAATTGACCAGTACAGCAACTATTCACAAGAACTAAGCAGATTCCCAAAAAAAACCTCTATTGCAAGTTCACGATACAGCAATGTATAGCACGATCTTTAAATTTCAGAAAGACCTAACCCTGGCTTCCTATATGGTGAAGAAAAGCAAGGGAATATTGATGATACTGTCAACCTTACACTATTACTGCAGATTGATAGTGAGGCCAGCCATAGTGGTAATTATCTGTAATCCCAGCCTGTGATCCCAGCACTTGGGAGGCTGGGACAGAAGGATCCTGTGAGTTCAAGGTCAGCCTGTGCTATACAGTGAGATCAAAGCTAGCCAACCAGACACTGTCTTAAAACAAAACAAAAAAAAATCATGAAGCCTCAATACAAATGAAGCCAGAAATGGTCATATTTTACAACAAAAATGAAAGGTAGAGTAGATGCAGTTGACAAGTTATGCAGCAACTATGACACTCAAAACACAAAGTATTGACCAATGCTTGTGTTTTACTTGATCCTAAACATAAATAGTTTCATAGTTTACAAAGAAAGTAAGAGGCACAAAATATCAAAGAGAAACTTTCTTAGAGGACTGGGACTGGAATTGATAAATGATTAATTACAACAGAGGAAGAACAGTATGTATCTGCCCAAAGAACTCCTCAAAAGAATTCTGAAGCAGACCAATGAACACAGGTGAAACATCACAAAAACCTCTTAAAACAGGAAGGCAGGCAGATGTCAAATATGCCCTAACAAGGCATGAAAACAGAACACGTGGTATCAGTGTAAGTGTCATGCTGTCTTCATGCGTGAAAACTGCCTTAGGTGTGACAATTGAAGTAAAGATCATTTTTGTGGTAGAGTGTTATTTGTATCGTCATTGTAGTTCATATGGGAATTTATTTCTGCTGTTAGTTTTTAGATTCAGTGAGTATGGCAAGCATTAGGTTATGAGTTTGATCCATGGTATCAAAAAAGAAAAAAAGAAAAAATATTGGTCTAGATTTAGTGAGCAAATAGCTGATATGGAAAATGTTAATGTTCATTCTAAATGTTTATCACATATCTGATATTTTATTACTATTTAATTTTCCTGCAAAAGTACATACAGTATAATAGGAAGTACCTGACGAGAGGTAACAAGTATGTCCTGCCAAACAGGTAAGGAAAGCTAAGCACTTGTTTTGTCAGCATAAGTGAGACTTTGTGTATGGAACATGCTGTTGTTATGTGTGAAGACTGCCTTTGGTGTGCTTATTGTAGTTCACGTAGCAACTTAATTCTGTTACATTTTAGATTCAGTAGGCAAACAGTTAATGTAGAAAATATTTATGTTCATTCTAAACTCTCATTACATAACTGACATTTTATTGATATTTCATTTTCCATTATATAATAAAACTCATAAAAATAAAATTAATAATTCATCAATAGTAGTAGTACTAAAATGTGGGCTTTATATACCCCCCATAATGCATCTTTTAAAATATTTATCATGATACCTCTCAGGTTTTAAGATGATCCCATCTCAGTCACCACCTAACTATAACCAGAAAGCAGAAGCAAGAACTGCTTAATTGAAGATCAGGAACCCAGACACTATAAAATGACTTTTGGAAGAAGAAGGAAAAAAAATCCAAATCACTAGGAAGCGGGAAGGAACTGTCAGAAAAAATTATAAGCTACCAAGAAGTTGGAAACACAGTCTACAATGCAGAGAAAAGAAAAATAAGCTAAACTATCTCCCCAGTTCTCATGTGTAATAACAGTAAAATGTATGCTCACAGCTAGGGAAGTATTTTGAGGAAGATCAATGACAACACAATTTGTCTCTTATTATAATAATTTTTTAAAAATTTAGCTGGGCATGGTGGCACATGCCTGTAATTCCAGAATTCAGGATTGAGGTAGGAGGATTACCAGGAGTTTGGGGTCACACTGGGCTACACAGCGAATTCAAAGCCAGCCTGAAATGAAAGACTCTGTTTTGAAAAATCAAGCAAGCAAGCCATAAAAACTTAGGGCATTTTTCAATCATACCTTATCTCTAAAACAATGTTTTCTAATTTATAACTTCCTCATAAAGTCCTGACTCCTTTAAAGGGATATGAAGTCACACTGCTATTATATTATACAATGGAACACAAAAGGAATGTATTACTATCATTCCATCTTATTATTTCCACAAAATTCAACATAATCTTTTATCTTCTAAATATCTGATACAGTGACAGGAGGGGAAACATGAAAGCACGTAAAAAGCATATTATGTGTGTGTGTGTGTGTGTGTGTATAGCATATATATATACATAAAGCATATATATATATATATATATATATATATATTTAAGTTTGTAAACATTACAGATTCCAATGTGTCTAAAGATGACGATCTAGCTCAGCTTTTACAAACTCCAGTGGGGGGTGGAGGGAAGAGAACACAGGGCTATGAATAATCTCATAAGTCTGAAAACTCTCCCAAGTAACTTTTGGTTTCCGTTATGTTTGTTTTAATTTTTAATTTGATAATAAAGATTTAAAATGAATGTGCCAAAATCACATATGAATGGCCAGCTTACTACAACATACTGTCACAGAGCAGCCACACAAGATTTTGTTTACAAATTGCCACTAAATTGTTATAGGCTGATGAAAAGCATTACAACTAAATTAAACCTGCTTGCCAAGAGCAAGTTCTGTAATACAAAGCTCAACAGTTCAAATCAAAAACAGTATCAGAAAACTTGAGCCCTTGCTCAAGTACTCAAACGTTGACCTCAAAAACCATTAAAGGCACAACAGCACAAGCCGAGTCCCAGCTACTTTGAAAGCTGGGAGAGGAGGGTAATTGAATCCAGTAGTTCAAAGCCAACCTGAGCAACAGTGAATGTATCTCAAAAAACAAACAAAAATGAGAAAAGTCCATTATATAATACATTCCCAACAGAAATGATCACTTAAGATTCTGCTATTCAAAGTGTAATTCCACAATGACTCTGTCATCTTGTCAAACATTCAAAATCTCAAGCACTATCCTAGATTGTCTAACTGAATTAAAAACTCCATTTTACAAGATCTCCAAATAAAATTTGGGGAATTAAGGTTAAATAAAGCAATGTCTGGGCTGGGGATTTAGCTCAGCGGCATAAGTGCCTGCCTTGCAAGTGCATAGTTGTGAGTTCGATCCCCGGTACAAAAAAAAAAAAAAGGCAACGTCAGCCTTCATATCAATGCTGCAAATGTAAACTTTACAAAATCTGACATGTTACTATTTGTGGGCTTGGGGGGAAATGATGACTGAACCCAAGGAAAACTGAGCTAAATCCCCAGGCTCTTTTTCATTTTGACATGGGGTCTCACTAAGTCGCCCAGGTAGACCTCAAATTTGTGATCCTTCTGCCTCAGTCAGTAGCTGAGATTACAGGTCCATGCCATAGCGCCTAGCTATGTTTTTTTTATTTGCTTGCTTATTTTTGTGGTACTGGACCCTTATATTTAAGGATCTTCTTTCTGAGCTGGGACCAGTGGTACTCAAGATGGCTGGGGCTTGAGGCTGTGAATTCTCAACCAGCCTGGGCAATGAACCAGACCTCTTCCTGAGAAACAAAAAAGGAATCTTTTGGGCTTCATAACTGCTGAAAAGGTACAAATTAATACTTAATATGTGTCTTCAGATTACAAATAAAAGCAATATTGACAAAAGCAGGTCAACACAGTCAATAAGTACTTGAAAGACATGTATGACTTACTATATATTCAGAAATGATTACAGTCTACTCACTAAAAATGAAGTTGGTCTTCATGTTCCACAAAAGTAAATCTGGTTAATACTTACTGTTAAGTATTATTCCCACCTAATTTATTAGGTACAATGCCTAGCATAACCAAATAAATGCTAACAAAGATTTTGATAAAACCAACTACTCTCCAGAGAGCAGATTTCTGCTTAACCAATTTGCTGAATCATCATTAGAATGGCCTGTCTTCACTTATGCACAGAATAATTATTGACAATACAGCAGTAACTAAAGATCTTAGGTACTGATTACTGCCACCTCTTAGTATTCAAGAGACCTAGACACACAGCATTTTCCTGCTCCTTCAGATCTTGCATGCTCTCCTGATAGTTAGGAAGGGATCTGAAGGATTCAACAAACCTTTCAGAGGTAAAGATGAAATAGAGGATAATGCTCCCATATCTATGCCCATGCTTATTTTCTGAATTAAAATAAAAATCCTCTCACTTCCAGTTTAGCAGCAAGGTCTGCAGGAGGGGCAGTAGGCCCATAAGGTGACAAGGAGTCCCTGATATAGCCCAAGAGCTGGCTCACCAGATGGACAAGACAAGGCTTTCAAAGAGAGGCAAAAAAGGACCAGAAGAAACTTGTGCAGCTAAAAAGCAAAGGGTGCAGGGAAGGGCACCTCTGCAATCCTATAGCTAACATGTGACATACCCCTGTAGTCTCAGCACTCAAGGGGCTGGGGCAGGAGATCACCACAGGTTTGAGGCCAGCCTGAGCTACACAGTGAGACTCTGTCTCAACAAACTAAAAAGAAATCCCATGAAAAGAAAGCTGTACCCTGTGGCTGAGATGAGGGTGACCCTTGATGCTATTCCTATTTAAACACTTGCATTCTCTGTCATTAACATCTTTTGCCCCGTATAGTTAGAATGAACTGCCATAGAGCTAACTTATTTTTTGAGGGAGGGATCTTTGAGAACAAAAACATCCCACTGTTTGCCCAATTCACTTTGCTACCTTCCCTAACTAACAATCAGCAAAGTATGTCCCACATTCTGAGAGGCTCCAGTAAATAACAAGTCCTACAGTAGCACTGCAATCCTACCTTTAACACACTAGGTTCACTAGTAATAACACAGCATTTTAGTAAAACCCATGTCTACAAAGATAATGATATTAATACTTCTGAAACAGTAAAAACTCCCAAAGTGAATTTTCCAAAGCAGTAAGCTCCAACATTACTTTACAAATCCCACTGAGTAAAAGCACAATGACATTTCATCTGACAGCATAGCCAACGTTCTATTGTATCTGAATTTTCCAAATGAATGAAATGTACTTTTTAAATTTTAGTTATTTAAAATATACTTATTTCTTATAATTTATTATACAACTTTCTGAAATATTTAAAAATGTCTGAGGTTCCATTTAATAATGAGAGAAAGGGAAGGGTAAACTACAGATGAAAAAAGGTCACTCATTAGTTCATAGTATTTGAACTGGGTGGCAGAGCTCTTCTTTTGTATGTATTTGAATTTTTTCATTTAAGAAAATTTGCACTAAAACAACAACAAAAAATAAAAATTTAAAAAAACAATGTGGTACTGACAAGCCAGGGATGGGTGGCCATACCTATAATGCCAATACACAGCAGACAGGAGCAAAGAGGACTGCCAGGGTTCAAGGCCAGTCTCTGCTACATAGTGAGTTTAAGACCAGCCTGAATTATACAGCAATACCCTGTCTCCAAAAATCAAGAAAAAAAAAATCACAAGTTCACAAACAAATACATGCACTTATCACCTACTGATTTGACAAAAATGCAAAACTCATTTAACAAATTACATTAGGGCCAGACATGGTGGCACACTCCTGTAATCCCAGAACTCAGGAGGCTGAGGTAGGGATTGTTGCAAGTTCAAGACCAGCCTGGGCTACAAAGTGAGTCCAAGCCCAGCTTGAAACGCCTAGCAAGACCCTGTCTCAAAAAAACAAAAAACAAATTGCACTAGGACAAGTGGGTATCCACATAGAAAAGAATGTAGTCTGGTAACATATCATACACAAAGCTTAATTCAAAGTAGATCTAGATATAACAGCTAATGCAATAAATTTCTCAGGAAAATGGAGGCAAATCTTGAGGACCCTGGACTTGGAAACAGATAAAATTCCAAAAGTATAAACTGGATAAATCAACCACATCAAAATTAAAAACATTTGTGATAAGAAAACTATCAGAAAAAAAGACAAAATTTAAAATCCCAAGTACATCAAGAACTTTTACAACTAAATCATGAAAAGACCTAATGATAACAGGAAGGAAGACCAGCAGACATTTGCCCAAAGACTAGTAGGAACATAGACACTCAATGCCACTGGTCTCTAGAATGCACCTATCAGAACCACCTTCACAACCAGGCAGTGACTATCAGAAAAGAAAAAAGGGAAACAAAAATGTTGACAAGGAAGTGAAAAGAAACTGGATCCCTTTTCCCACCTTATATATTGCTGGTACCAATAGAAGATGGTACAGCTATTGTAGAAAATAGTTTGGCAGTTGAACATGGAACTGCCATGTCCCACCAATTCCACTCCTAAGTAAATCGTACACAAAAGACCATATGAGCACTAATTCAAGTTGTCATGCTGGTACACACCTGTAGTCCCACCACCCAGGAGGCTAAGGCAGGAGGACACAGTATCTGCTTGGCTACACAGTGAGTTCGAGGTCAGCCTGGGCTACACAGCAAGACTCTGTCTCAAAAAACCAGTTCAACACAGAGCTATTCACAACAGGCAAAAATGTCACTCAGTGGATGAACAAACACTGCTCCAAAATCTGATATCCAGTCCCCATACATTTTGAACTCCAAAATAGCATTTTGCAGTTGACACATTCAAGCCACACTGCGAACTTTGCACTGCATTCCATTTGGTGTGGTTTATAAATTTTAACTCGCACGTTTATTATAGGTGTCTTGAAAATTATTGCTCTTTTTCCTATGTAAATCTTCACAGTCTCTGAATTTATTTTGAGTTCTCAAGATTTAGTTATCCCAGCCTATTAGTATCTAAAATGGAAGGAAATTACCAGATTCATAAATGACAGCTGCATTCCATATATTATTTAAGGGCAAATAATCCTCCTTGCATACTTACAAACTAATCTCTTCTGAATGAGGAAGTGTTACATATTACTTTCTCTTATTATGATTGGTATGAAATGGGTCATCAGTTTTGTGAATTTGAGAGAAAATTCACTTAACAAAATTAAACACTTAAAATGTACAATTTTGTGGTATTTAGTATGCACAGAACATTGTGCAATTACTTTTTAGTTCTGTAACTATTCTCCCCCAGAGGAAGTACTATGCTCTTTAAACAGTCATTCTTCACTTTGTCCTCCTCTCAGTTGGGCCATTGTTACTTACTTTCTGTTAGTTTAACCTTTTCAGAAAATGTGATATAAACGGAGTCATGCTACCAATAGCCTTCTGTATCAGAATTCTTTTACTTAGCATAATCTTTTCAGGTTTCATCTGTGTTATCAAATGTATGGGTATTTTGTTCCACTCATGGCTGAATGAGCTATTGGGTTTGAACACACAAAAGTGATGACATTTCATGCCAATCATAAGGAGAAAGTAATATGTAAGACTTTCATCATTCAGAAGAGATTACATTGAAAGTATGCAAGGATTATTTGTCCTTAATAATACAGAATGCAGCTGTCATTTATGAATCTGGTAATTTCCTTCCATTTTAGATACTAACTAATAGGCTGGGATAACTGAATCTTGAGAACTCAAAATAAGTTCAGAGACTATGAAGATTTACATAGGAAAAAGAGCAATAATTTTCAAGACACCTATAATAAATGTGCGATTTTTAAAAATTTATAAACCACACCAAATGGAATGCAGTGCAAACTTTGCAATGTGGCTTGAACATATCAACTCCAATAGGCTATTTTGGAGCTTAAAGAGCAAATGTGAAATATAGACTGGATATTAGATTTTGGAGAATTTGTGTTAAATGTATTAGGTGGGACAAGGACAGTGTGGCTGTATAAGAAAGCATTTAGAAAATGTCATATCTATAAAATAAGATGGCAAATATGAGGTCAAAAGCCAATAATGATTAAATCCAGGTGATACATACAGGGACTTGAAATAGTGTATAAAAAATATTAAAGTTCAATTTAAAAATGAGTTGCACAACAAAAAGAAATAAAATTTCATAACAAAATAGGAAAAACAACAATAGTTAATACACTGTGTATTGCTATCTTCAAAGTAGTTACTCAGAGTACAAGATATACGCACAAAAAATTCTCCAAACGGTATTAGTACAAAACTTTCATGTTAGTGAACTAAGAGAAATTAGTAGCATCACTATCATGTATATTTTTTTCCTTTTCCCTTTCTTCCTTTCCTCTTTCCCCATCCTAGTTCCTCCTTCCTTTTGAACAGTTTCTTTCCATTTCACAATCTGTATTGTACATTTTAATCCTTACTCTTTCAGTTTCTCACACCTGGGAGACAGTACAATGTTTACATATGTGAGTCTGATTTATTTCACTGATGAGTATGATCTCAAGTTTATTCTTCTTTATGGCTGAATAGCACTCCACTATATAAAAAGACTTATCTTTTTTATTCTTTCCTCAGTTGATGGGCATTTGGGTTGCTTCCAAAATTCAGCTACTACAAATTTTGCTGCTATAAACATGGGTGCACATGTCTCACTGTGGTGTGATGTTTTTAATTCTTCTGGGAAGATACCCAGAAGGGGAACAGCTGGGTCAAATGGGACCTTTAATCCTAGTTTTTTGAGGAATTTCCAATTTCCACAGTGGTTGCAGAAGTCTACACTCCCACCAATAGTGGAAAAGGGTTCCTTTGTCCCCACAGCCCTCCACCATTTGTTACTGGTTGATTTCTTGATAGTCACTCTGTTTTGTTCTGTTCTGTTTTGTTTTGATGATAGCCATTCTTTCTGGAGATGCAACTTTGGTCTGAATAACTTACCTACTACTTTTGATTTCTAATTTCTAGACCCTGAGAAGGAAATGATTTCCCAGTACTTCATTTCTTTACAACTTCTGTGGCAATTAACAAGTCTGTAAGAGCTAATCATTTTACATAATTATTATGACATGAGAGCAAATTAAATTCCCAAGAGAACAGAAAGTTCCACCAAATGGATAACCTACTTTTTCAGGTTCAGTTCTGACAAGTAATAGTTTTGAGGTAGGTAATATCCAACCTTAACATAAAAGTTCACTGACCTGGAGTGGGAAATTATAAAATTTTAAGTAGGGTCCACTGCTCTTGTACTGTTTTACAAGGGCACTAAATACTGGTTTCAGATAAGGTAGGTATGAGAAGGGGAGAAAGTGAGCATGTATAAGTTGCAATGCACTGTAAATGGAAAAAGGAAAAAAGATAGAAAAAGGCATGTCAGAGGTGGCACAAATAAGAAACAAAAGAAGATGGTAGAAATAAGTTCAAATATTGTCATGTGTTGCTCAGTGATGGAGATATGTTCTGAGAAATGCATCACTATGTAATTTTGTCAGTTTTACCACCACAAAATATACTCCCACAAACCGGATGGAGTAGCCTACTGCACGCACAATGGCTGTGTAGTGTATTTTTATATATGATATGGTTATTGCGCTTAGAGCCACTAAAACAGCACAACATGATATTCAAGCACAAGAAGGGCTGGGAGTATAACTTAGCGGCAGAACATCTGCCTAATGTGTGAGAAAGAATGAAAGGAAGACAGGCTATAGGAAGAAAGGGGGGGGAAGGGAGCAATGAAGGAAGGGAGAAAGAAAGGGAAGTGTAAGAAAGATGCAAGTATAAGAAAAAGTAAAGTATAAGAAAAATGCAATCAAGAGATGATGTGAATATGAAGTATATGAGACCACTGCAAGTACAGCACTGCATACTGTCTTACACTAAGTTTTTTTTATAAGCAAAAGACACTCTAAATCAGTGTGGCGAACTTATGGCACATGAGCTGCAGTGGGCTGTTTGTATCACTAAAAGCTCTAAAAGGTTCATCATCATTTTTAATAATGTTAAAAAGTATAGTAAATACATATGCCAGTAACAAAGGATTTTTAAAAAAGAAAAACCAATAACAAAGCCACTTTTCATTATCCATTATTATGTGTTGTACAAAACTGTACATGTGGGGCTGGGGATTTAGCTCAGCGGCATACACGCCTGCCTTGCAAGCATGAGGTCGTGAGTTCAATCGCCGGTACCAATTAAAAATAAATAAATAAATAAAACTGTACATGTGGTACTTTTATAAAACTAGCAGCACAGAAGGTTTATGCCAGCCTCATCACCAATAGGAGTAACACACCGCACTATGATGTTATAAAGGCTATCAGCCACTAGGTAAGTTTTCAATGACATCATAATCTTAAGGACCCCATGGTGTAGGCAGTACATCACTAACCAAAATGTAATTATACACATAATCTATCTATAATCTGTCTATAATCCCTCCCAAGCAATGCTTGTGATTTTAAACTCTCCAAACACTGTCAAAATGATTTTTTAATCCAATGTTAAGCTGTTCAGCCAGACACACCTAAGTCAAATCGTTACATAAAGGTTAATGGAAAAAAAAAAAATAGACTTCTCAACACCATTTACCAAATCCTACCAACCATGATCAAAGTAGGACCTATCCCAGGACAACAAGTTTAGTTCAACAGAGAAAAATCAACCAAGTAAAGTATTGCATGTGCTGGATAAGAGAAGCTACATTGATTATCTCAATAAGTGGAAGAAATATTAGACTAAATCCAATGTCCTCAAGGCAAAAACACACAGGAAAGGGAAATTTCTTAACCTGATGAAAGGCAGCTATAGAAATTACAACTAACAGCATATTTACTGGTGAAAAGCTGAAAGTTTTCTTCCCTCAAAATTACCAACAAACTAAGAATGTCTACTCTCACTTCTATTCAACACTTTACTGGAAGCTCCAGCCAGAAGATTAGGCAAGATCAAGAGATAAAAGGCATCCAGAGCTGTAGACATAGGAAATCCTAAGGAATTCACAATATAAAAATCTAAAAAATGAGTCGCCCAAGATTGCAGAACATATCATTACACAAAAATCAACTGTATTTCTATGCACTAGCAATGAAGTTAAGAAAAAATTCTACTTAAAATAGTATTAAAGGGAAACACTTTGGAATGATTTAAACAAAGAATCATAAATCATATACTTTGAAAACTATGAGGAAGGAAGGACAGACACCCACCCATGTTCAGAGGTCAGAAAGTATGATACTGGCATTATTCCTCCTCAAATTGATCTGCAAATGCAACACAACCCACATCCAAATCCCTGGTGGACATCCCTCTTGTGCCCCCACCCCAGTTTGTAGAGAAATTAAGAAGCTGATCCCAAAATCTTCATGGAAACTTGAGGCATGTACAACTGCTAAATCAATGTCCAAAAAGAACAAATTTGAAGAACTCACATTTACCAATTTCAAAAAACTAACTACAAACGTACGGTATACAAGACATTGTCATGTTGCATTGAAGACATCTAGATCAATGGAATTGAGAGTTCAGAAATAAAACATGACATGTATGGTCAACTTTCAACAGGTAAACAGACAAGTAAAAAGACAAACAGCAAAAGACTTTTTTTTTTTCAAATAAATGGCACTAGGACAAGCAGAAATCTATAAGGAAAGAATAAAGCTGGGCTCCTACCTCATACAATATACAAAAATTAACTCAAAATGATTCAAAGACGTATATGTAAGGGTTAAAACTATAAAACACTAAGAAGAAAAGATAGGTGAATTTTCATGACCTTGGAGTTGATAATAGTTTCTTAAATCTGACATCAAAAACACAAATTACTAAAGGAAAAAATCTGACATCAAAAACACAAATTACCAAAGGAAAAAATATAGGTAGGTAAATCAGAATTCATCAAATTTGAAACTTCTGTTACAAAGTTCACCATCAAGAAAATAAAAGGGCAAAAAAGGAAAATAAAGAGACAATCCATGAAATGGAAGAACATACTTGCAATTATATCTGACAAGAGATCTACGATTTATAAAGATCTCATTATAAATAAGTAGGTTTTAAAATGGGCAAGGACCTGAATCTTCAAAGAAGATAAATGAATGGCCAGTAAACATATGAAAATGTGTGCAATCAATATGTTAAGCTATCAGGAAAGCAAAGCTATCACTTCACATCCACTCGGATAGCGATGACCACAAGTTAAGATATCAAGCTCAGCACAGTCTGTGGAGAAATTGGAATCCCATATGTTGTTGGTCACAAAGGGAGCATGAGCTACCCATGGCAATTCCTGAAAAGAAAATTAAGATTTCCTGGCAGTGCCTGAAAAAGTTAAACAGAGTTAACTTGACCCGGCAGTTTCACTCCTACATGTAAGCACACCCAAGGGAATTGAAAACATTTATGTGTGTGGGGGGATGTTGAATAATCTTCATAGCAGTATTATGCATAATAGCCAAAAAGTGTTAACAGTCCAACATCCACAAAATGATGAATAAAATGTGTTTTATTCACATAACGACATCTTACTTAGGACATATAATTCCAAGCTTAGAAAAATTTCTCTTTGGAATCATCAGTCACATCCACGAGCTTTATCAGTTCAGTACTGGAAACCTAATGACTTAAATTTAATTAAGTTAAAAGAATAATCATGCAGGAACTGCTACCCAAAGTTCCTGGCTTATGTGAAGCCTTAGAAACAAAAAATTAAAACAAGTATTTTATAACACAGTACAAGAGTTTGTGTTGTTTTTTCATTGTGGTTTTTGTTGGTACTGAGGATCAAACACAGGACTTTACACATGCTAGGGAGGGATATTATCACTGAACTACACTTCCCAGCCCGAGAGAGATTTTTATAACCAAAGGAAGGTTTGAAACCTTCTAAAAAATGACTGTCACCTGGCGTAAAAGGGATTACTCAAGAAAAAAATGTAGCTTAAGTTGCATTTCCACATATGAAAGGAGAAGGAATGAAACACCAAATCATCACTGCTTGCACTTTAGACAGATGAAATAGGTGGTTATTTGATTAAGGTTAAGGGAGAAAGAAACTTGTAAAAGAAGTTCTGGCACTGATTGACCTATACACAATCTTTAGCAGTTACTTCAACAGTGAAGCTCTTATTTAGATATTAATTTACCTTTGGAAAGTCTGTGTTTCAAAAAAAGTATTTCTTACATCTGTAGGTACATTAAATATTCCTCCTAGATTCTCAAACAAGTTACAGCATTCATTCTACATTCAATATTATCACTACCGAAATTATGTACATCTCATGGTCACTGCTGGCCACACAGTGCACTGTAATTCAATAAATACTGCTTCATGAGATACGTATCTGCATGTTTTGTACTGTAATTTGTCAATGGTACATGTTTGTCACAAGGCATAAATTAGTAAGAGAAGCAAAAGAAGTCACTGATGTGTCACCAAATAAAACATTCTGAACTCTGCTGGCATGTGTATATCCTCATTTTTAACACATCATCACAAACTAGTAATTTATTCATAATTTATTCCTCAGGCTTTAGACAAATAATTTTACTAACAAAGTTTGCTAAATTGGGTCAATCATAGCCATTTTGAAAAGCTACACTATCACAAAGGAAAATTATTACATTAACAGCAACCAAAAACTTGATATCTGGGAATAAGCCAATGAAGAAATATTCAAAAGATTCAAATGATGAAAATAAATTGATACTACTCTATAATTAACTAAACAGAGCAGTATACAACAGTTTCTTGTTCATCATTATATTTATAGCACCCAGAACAACAACTGGTACAACATGCTTACATCCAATATATTTCCTGAGTGAAGACATCAAATAAATGTTCCAAATAATCAAAAATTTAATGGACTTCCAAGTAAAATCAATCCCAAGACATCTCTAATAGAACTTGGTAAGTTCAACTACTACATTAAAAAAGAAGGCTGGGAATTTAGCTCAGCTGAACAAGCGCTTGCCTGGCAAGCATGAATCTTGAGTTCGATCTCTGTACAAAAAAAAAAAAAACTGTATAAATGGTTAAAACATTAAGAGTATTAACATGTCCACAGATATCTTAAATTATCTTTAAGTGACTGTCAAGCATTCTACACACTTGTAAAACAAGTATTAATGATGCTCAAATAACTTGGAAAATGTTTATTTTCAAACAATACCAAAAGGCTAGGATCTTTTTCATTCTCATTTTCTCATTACTGTACAGTGGAGTTTAAAGCTAAATGATCTGTAAAAATGCTACAGATAAAATGCATAAACCAGCCAGAGATTTAACTCAGTGGCTCAAACACTTGCCTGCTAAGCACAAGGTTATGAGTTCAATTCCTGGTATCAAAAAAAAAAATGCATAAACTGCTGGGCATGGTGGTGCACTCCTGTGATCCCAGCACTTGGGAGTCTGAGGCAGGAGGATCATCGTGAGTTGGAGACCAGCCTGGGTTATAAAGTGAGCCCAAGGCCAGACTGAACTGCATAGTGAGACCCTGTCTCAAAAAGACCAAAAAAAAAAAAAAAAAAGCATAAGCTAATGTGAGAATATCTTTTATTAAATCAGAACATAAAGAGGTTCGCAAAAATGTTTACAATGTCATTCTTCTCATGACTTGTTTGAAAATATGATTATTTATACTATGTAATGTGGTGGTGGGGGTTGTTGCTTTTGGTTTTCTGAGATAGGGTCTTGCTAAGTATGGAGCTGGTCTAAACTCATAGTGATCTTCCTGCCTCAGCCTCCTGAGCACCAGAATTACAGGCATGTGCCAGTATTATTATTTTATATTTTAAAACTATTTTTAAAACTAAAGCTGTATTGTTTTATGTTTTAAAACTATTTTAAGAACTCAGTTTTAATCTTGTAATATAGTAAGCACCAAAAGATAACCCACATAAATGAAAAACTTCTACCCTTCAGTAATGTAAGAACGTAAGAGTTTCAGAACCAAAAAAGTTTGAGGATTGCTATCTTAACCTAACTTCCCTAGCAAAACAATGCTGTGCCCAGCTTACACCTTAACTGTAAGGTTGGAACTAGCTGACAAGATAAAGCACATTAATGGGCAGGAAACGTTCAAAGTGGCTAAATTTGCTTCTTAGCCTCACTAAGCATGGAAGGCAGAAGTTACTATGAAGAAGAGTCTGCTTTCTTACTCATGTCAAATGAGGACTTCTTTCCCTATCAAGTTCTGAAAGTGTCTATACTGGAACAAGGTAAGCAGAAGAACTATCATCAGTTTACACATTTGTAATCTCATGTATGCATATGTGAGTTTTAAAAAATCAACTCAAATACAGGCAAATGAAAAATTATTCCTTTGATGACTCTAGACTATCTGAACTACAAACTGAGTCTCCCTTATCTTGGGACCAGAAGTGTTTTAGATTTCAGATTGTTCCCATTTCCCAAGTATTTGCATATACATGATGATATGTCTTTGGATGTAACCCAAGTTTAAATATAAACTCATTTATGTTTCATTATACATATAGCAGGAGGTAATTTTACACAATATTCTTAGTGCTATTTTTGTCTTACTGGCAGTACTAGAGATTGAACCCAAGAGTTCATGCATACTAGGCAAGTCCTCTATCGCTGAGCTATATTCCCAGCCCTTTTTTGATGCTGGGTCTCACTAAATTGTTCAAGGTCATCTCAAATCCTGCTTCAACCTACCATTCAAATTGGTATTATAGGCATGTGCCACCAGGCCTGGTAGATACCTGGGTTTTGACTGTCACCCAGGTGAGCTTTCCATTATTTGTGATACCATTTCAGTGCTCAAAAAGTTTCAGACTTTGGAGCATTTCAGATTTCAGATTTCTCAGACTAAGGATAGTAAACCTATATGTTCAACTTAAATGGTCCCTCCCTAAGCAGCTTTACAGTGCCTGCTACAGTCACAAATCCTTCTGGAACAAGCTCCTTAAGCAAGCTGGTAAATTTTCCATCACAGGGACCCTGCTACTCACTATAATGAAGGTCTGACACCAAAGCAATCCATCACCTGAACCAGTGATTGTGAACCTTTTAGAGACCAGTGTCACACAGCAACTCAAAAGCCATTTATTATCACTATGTGCCAACACTGTGATTAAACCTGAATACTGAGGTTTTAGCTCAGAAACAACTCTTACATTAGTATCTTTTGTCTTAAAAGAAAAACACAACAACAAGTGTACCATAAACTCACCACCACTAGCCTAAAGATTCAGCAGCGGCCTCACAGATAGTTCAAACTACAATAGGAGGGAATCGGCTGGCAATGCCAAGACCATGATCTGTAGCTAAAAGAAAATAATGGAGTCACTGGGGCACCACAGGCACCATAGCAACAACCACCTCCTGCTGAAGACCCCAGAACTCCACTGCACCCTGAAGACCACTGAGCTCCCAACGACACATTCACCTCATAATGACTGAGAACAAATGAAACAATTTCTTCCCTTCCCCTGTTTTTAGGAGCTTTTGGGAGGAAGTTTAACAGGGGGTGGTCACATTCATCTCACTATGTAAGGTTATACACCAGACTCCTTATAGCAGGAAAATCTACCACATTTAGTAGTATTGCCTTTACATATATCTTTTTTTAAAAAAACTCAAATGAAAAGCTGGTGACAGCAAAAAGCCATAGAATGTACATTCTTTTTTCTCTGCACAGACTAGTGAGAGATCAACCACTGTGCTGCATAAACAGACCTCACTAGAGCAAGATTCCTTAAAGTCACACTATGCAAACTGATGACTGAAAAGGTTATAGGGGCAAATGGAAATATTGCTTTATATGTTGTTTGATCCATGGAAAATGAATTATATCCTTTGTCTCATCAAGTTTCCCCAGTCTTGAAAACAGGCAAGAGCAGGCATGGTGGCTCATGCCTGTAACCCCAGCATTCAGGAGCTGAGGCAGGAGGATCACTGCCAAGTTTAAGGCCAGCCTGGGCTACACAGTGAGTTCAAGACCAGCCTGAACTACATAGCAAGGCTCTAAGTCTCAAAAAAAATTTTTTTAAAAATAAATGAGAAGGGGGCAAAAAACAGTTGGTAAACACCCTATCAGAAATCTCATTCTCAATGTTACCCAAGCTCAAAAGAATTCCAGAATCTGGCCTGTAAACAAAGCTCTAGAAGTCAAAAATTCCAGACAAAAATTTTGTAAATATCTGTCACACAACAAAATATTTACTATACAAATAGAATTATATACACAAACTAATGAAATTAATATTGATTGACCAAAAACTTAAAATAAGGATTAAACACAGGATTAAGAACAGTCAAATAGAGTCAAGCATGAGCAGCTGTCCTCCCAGCTACTCACGAGCTGAGCTGGAGGATGCTGGAGCCCAGAAGTTCCAAGTCAGCTTAGGCAACAGAGTAAGACTCAGTGTCCAAAACAAAAGGTCAAATATTTGATGTTCTTTCCAAGAACTGGAAATTGGCTCCATGCCTTCCTTATCTTAATGACCAGTAAACAGCTGCTCATTTCTCACCCAGTTTCACCTGGCCAGAAACATGCCTGGCTTAGGATAGCCAGGGAGCGGAAGGGAGGCAGAATGACAATCAGGTGTTACCCCTTAACAATACAGAAGAGTTGGTCTCTCAGATCAGCAGTGACCTGCAAAGGGTTCCACTAAGGATCTTCATGCAAGAAAGTAGGACCACATACAATTCATTTTACACAAATGAATGCTAATCATAAAATGGAATTTTCTCCTCAGACTTTCTTTCCAGCCTGCATTTCTGTTCCCCTTTACAAATATTCATATCCCTGATAAACTAACCAGTAAAAAATGTTCATTCATATTGGCAGAGCTGTGAAGCCACCCTTTCCCCACCCTGAAATATCTCCTGTCAGGCACCACAGTGAAAAAGCCAAGCAGTTCTGGTTAAAAGGGTCCTCTGCAAAGCCTCAGGATTGCTTAGTTCAATGTGGAAGGCACTCAAGCAAAGAAGCCTATGAAGGAACAAACACACACATGTGTAACTTCCTGTTACACTAGAAGAAAGCATGTTTTAATATTACACTGCACCTACTTTCCCTTCAAAATGAGCTACAGATTAGCTGAAAGGAAGGGAGATTCACTATCACTTTTTTTCTACACTACAAATCAATCATCTCACAACAGGCTCTAATGTCTGCCATTTAAACTACATCGTGCAGGAAAATCTTTTATAAACTGAATTAGACCATCACTTTTCACTTAACACACACAAAAGAATAAATCTCACCACCCCCAACATGTCTTTTCCACTGCCAGAGCCTGGAAAGTAAAAAATGGAAACAGAACAACAGATAACATATTATTCACCTAAACTTGTGTAATCCTCAATCAAACAAATGAAGTAGAAAAGAATTTTTTAAAATAAGACAGAGAAACTAGAAAACCGACTAGATATTGAAGAGTAAGAAATTACTATTCCTTAGACTTTAAGATGGCTCTGTGACTCTCTTATGTTTCTGTGGCACCTTCCCCCCAGCTGCTTATCCTTCAGATTCACCTGCTGGATTAATTTATAGATGAAAGGCCAGAGATTTGCTTTAGGATATTCAACAGGTGGATGACACAGTTAGTCATGTGCTAATAACAGTTAAAGACAGGAAACTAATAAATGAGGCTTTATTACTGTGTTCATTTCTCTATTTTTTGCATATGATTTAAAGTTGTTCCAAGGAAAAAAAAAATGTATCACACACATCAAAAAATCCTGTCTAAAGCCGGCGTGGTGGCTCATTCCTGTAATCCCAGCACTCGGAAGGCTGAGGCAGGAGGATCACTGCGAGGCAAGCCTGGGGTACAAAGTGAGTTCAAGGCCAGTTTGAACTACATAGTGAAACTCTGTTTAAAAAAAAAAAGTCCTGTCGAAGATACGTAAGTTTTTGTTTCACTAAACTACCCAAAATTCTACTTTTTTCTTGATTAGTAATTTCCATTCTCCAAACAAATTAATTTTCTCCAACGGACTAAAAACGGAAATACAAGAATCTTTGTTGACTTTTAATTCCACTCATCAGGTAAGTGCTAAGTGAAGAAACAATCTAGAATTCCAACTTACAATTAATCATATTTGATTTCTAGACCCTTTACGTTTTGAGTTAAGACGATGAAGCAGCACAGGGTTTATTTTAAATTTACCTCACTCCTCCCCTAGTATTAAACTAAGTTTGGTGGACGGTGCACAAAGGTGGAAACGTAAAACATGTTTGTTCATTTTCAGGAAATAAACTTTCCCATAAGAGAATAAAAGAACTCAATCGAACATGACACAGAAATATTCCAAAAATCTCCGGGTAACCTACATACTCCTTGACAGTCGCCCCACAAGCCTTTCAAGTGTTAGAACGCAGTGAGCCTGGTTGGTTGGTTTCACCTCCTCATTTTTCAGGGGAGGTGCTAGAGAGCAAAGAAATGACCAAGAGACAGGCCGGAAAGAGGAGAGCGAAACGCATGGAGTCCGGACAATCTCAATAATGTGAAAAGTGTGTCCCAACTAGAGTAAGTGACGAGGGAGTGAGCTGCTATGCACGCCCTGTATTTCCAGCGTTCCTAAGCAATCCAGCGGACAGAACTCCCTGCTCTCGTCCAGGTCCTCCCAGGTACAAAGGCATAAAAGAACTCTTCCCGACCCTCGCCCACCAAGAGTGCCAAAACTCGAACTCGGTACCCATCCGGGCCCGCAGGCCGAGGCACTCTGGCCCGGGAGGCGGCCCTCGCCAATCCTCGCGCGGGTCCGAGGCCGGGACCCTCTCCACAGACTCGAGGCCGGTGTGATTCGCCGCCGCCAGGCCTCCGCGCCCGCCCGCCCGAGCGGCCCTGGGGTCCTGGACCCGAGCCGCCCACTCTGGCCCGGGCCCGGCGCCCCGCGAGGGTCATCGTCTGCCTCGGCCCGGGTCCTTCTCCGCGCCCGCGGGACCCGAGCCCCCGGAACGGCGGCGGCCGCGACCGTACGGACGCACCCACTGCCTACCTGTCTTCGCTCTTGTTTTTCTGTTTCTTCCCCATGGCTTGTCAGCGGCGTTCGCGACCCGTAGCCTCTCTACTCGGTCTCTCACAGAGCCACCGTCCCCCAGCCGACTTCGAGCTCTGCTCAGCTCGGCCCCTCCGCACTGCCACCTCTCGCACCCGGCTCTCCACAGACCCGCGCACTGGGACAGGGCACATATGGTGTGAACCCTCAGTGCGCAAGCGCATCGCCCCGCCGCCTCGGCGTGGGGACGCAGGACGCGGCGCATAGAGAGCTGCTCTTGGAGTAGAGCGTCTCCGGTACGCACTCTGGCCCGGCAGGAGCCCGTGCGTCCCCTGGCTGCAAGCGTTCGCAGCGCACCGACGCTCGCCTAGTTGCCAGATTCTAGAACACAGAGGTGGACAATGAGGCCGTTCATTCTGCGCTTCACGCCTTTTCTGCGAGGAATGCAGGCTTCGGGGACTGGCAGTCGGCTGAGAAGTTGGCATAAGACTTACTTCCTGTAAGCATTTAGATTCTCAGCCGCATCATGTTCAGTAAACAACCACCGTGAACCAACGATGTGAGGTTCCAGAAGAAGATGAAGCCAGAACAAAATTGGAACCTCTCAGGGACACCATCGATTACAAACTGTACAGTCAAGAAGGAAACATACACAACAAGCAAACACACAACAAGGCCATCTCCATCCATTCCCTAGTATAGGGCTTAATCTTCACATTTAAAGCAAGAACAAGGGCTTAAAATTCTCGTGCTAGGGAAGCCACAAAGCAAACTACCAGATAGTAAATAGGTTCTGGTTTTTTACAGTATAACATAAGGAACACATAGGAGGAAGGGACCAGCAGAGACCACCAGGCTTGTGTAAAGACCACATTGTGTCTGGGTGCTGACAGGCAGAGAGCTTGACAGGACTGTCCGCAGTGAACAAAGAGAAGAAGTGTGTTCATTTTGTAGAGATGGAGAAGAGGCAGGGGACATTAGGTGGAAAGATCCTAATAAACATTGTGGTCAAAGTTCCCTGGCAGTCTTGCACCTCTGTGGGCAGAGTCCTTGAAAAGTCTGGTGTACATTCTCAAGTGTCTCCAATTGTTCCCAGATGTCCCCAGGACTTTCAAAATTTCTTGTCCTATCTTGTCTCCTCCGAAATATCCTGTGCTTGCCGATGACAACCTGTTTAACTGAATTCCCTGCTGAGAGTAGTGCTTTTGCTGGTAAGCAGGCTGGGGGCTGGGTGAGTCAGGTCTGGTTGGAACCTTATAAATGGTAGAAGGAACATTCCTCATTTAATGACCAAGACTCTTTCCTGAGACCAAATGAACTGGTTGCTACATGAGAAACTGTATACAGTATGTATATTACAATGCTATAAACAAGGAAATGGTCAAAGGAAACTCTGACATGATGACTTCACTTGTATTTGCACTGTTATTGGCAACTGAGTTAGTTAGAAATATTACAGACAGCAGAAAAGGCTGGGCCCTCAAAGGAACCAGTGCAGAAGGCCAGATACCTTGCACACTTGGAGGAGGTGGGCTAGATCTCAGGACAAAAATCAAAACAAATAAAACCACACCCAAAAGTATAAACATCAGGGACTGATATTCTAAATAGGTATGGATCACCTTGAGGAAGCCAAGAGTCACCATCACTACTCCTTACAGGAAGTCACTGCTTTAATCCTACCCACTTGCTACATGGCTCACTTCCCCATTTGTCCCTGATTTGGTCAATTTTACCTGAACAATCAATTTTATTGGTTGACCATTGTTCTGTCCCACCTCATACCTGTCTGCCTTGTGAATTCCCATGTTTTCCGCATCCTAGACCCATCTCACCTCGTGGTTTTATGCTGTAAAAGTGCCTGGAAAAGACAGAGCCTTGGTAACCCACTCGGGATCCCTTCTGGCTTTCTGGCTTTATAGAAAGCTTTCTTTCTATAAATATATTATGCTCTTTACCTCAATTGTTCCTAAAATTCATTCTTTGATTTTAGAGAACACGAACTCATATTGGACATCTAGTAGGTTAGGAGTTTCATTCTCCTATATCAGCATCACCCTTACATGCTGTACTATAATGTATAACAGCACATAAAACTACAGTACTGTACGGTACAATCAGCAAGAAATACACTACTGTACAAACAAATTGTGCTGCACAAAAAAAGACATTGAGGCTTTGTCAACAAGATGTACAAATCTGCAAAAAAAAAAAAGAAAGAAAGAAAGAAAAGAAAGAAACCCATGGGTGGTTAAGTCTGAACAGTCGCTCAACAGATCGTTAAACGAGGAAAGGATGTATTAGGAGAGTTAATGATTTAAAACTTCATTGTGCTGCATAAATTATCTTAAATTTAGAAAAGGGGAAATATTCCATTCACATGTTAACGAAGTTCAAGTGTCAGCCTTGAGCAAGATTCTCGCTATCGCGTTTCCGATACTATGTTATGAGCAATGACCACAGCCTAGAAGTCCAGTAAGTCCAGCCTGGGCACAAAGAAACTACAACTCCCAGCATAACTTCTTCTCTTTCCAGCCAGACTAGTTTACCCGGAGGGAAACAAAGAATCCCGAACTTCTAGTTCCGAAAGACTAGATAGATGCGCAAGCGCAGTAGCATACAGCGCACGCCCCCAGTTTCCTCTCGGGTCGCACATTGTGTCGCGAGAGAACCCTAGCCAATAGGAGGACGGAGAGAGGGCTGATTAGCAGTCGCCTGCAGCTGCTGCGATCCTGAAGACAGTTTTCTAGTGCTGCTCCTTTTTCGTTTGTCAGGCATTGCGGAGAGTTCAGGTGAGACAGTGGATGGCAGCATTTGCGGCCGCCGCGTCCCGGTACTGATGGGCCCATAGTGGCTCAACATCAGGCTGGGTCGGGAGAAGGGTGCGGCCCCAACGCCGTTTTATGTGAGGCGGCCGAGGCTGTCGCGCATGCGCCCGAGAAGGCCTTGAAGTCAGGGGTACCACGGAATTGCCCTCATCTGTCCCCGGGGATATCGTTGGGAAGATTTCTGGGGGAGCATTTAGGGCCCAGGCCCTTGGTTGTTTGGGCTGGTGTTTGTAGGGGAATCCAGAAATGGTTAGGGAATTTGAGGACGCGCGATGTCCTCCATCGTTACGCTTGTCTGTAAAAAAATCAGAAGCTGTAGTTTGAAGAATGAAAAGTTACGGGACCACGACACCATCTCCTTGGCCCTTCCTGAATGCAGTGGGCCCCACCCTCTGCACCCACAACAGCTCTTGCTAATCGCTTCTGTTCCCAGTTATCTCAGTTAAATTCTGGGCTCCTGTAGACCTCGAAGGGTAAGCTTCCGCTGCGCTGTGAGAGCAGGTTCTGACGCTCTTTGGCTGGTCGCACCCTGCGCCCACCTACGGAGTCGAAGTCCTAGTGAGTTTCTTTCTGGTGGATAAGGAGTATGAAAATCTGCTATTTTAAAAATAGAGCTGCTTTTCAATTGCATAGCATTGATGATGAGCTTATAGTTTGTTTTGTTTTTTAAACTCAAATACTTTATGTACTTATTTGACTTTTTGAGACGGTCTCACTATGCATTTCAGGCCTTGAGCTCACTTTGTAGCCCAGGCTGGTCTCAAAAAACGCAACGATCCTCCTGCCTCAGCCTCCTTAGTGCTGAGAATACAGGCCTGCGTCGCCACGCCCGGCTTAAACTCAGATACTTTTGCACTTAATGATTTGAACAGAAACTAGGCATATGAAGTGTAATTTAAAAATACAGTGAACGTTTAAAATTTTTAAATGTATTGCAGTAAAAGAGACATGCTGTGAATCCCCCTCATAATTCTCCCCTTCACTTCAAACACCCTTAGCCCCACTTCAAACACATTTGCCTCATTGTTCTTGCCATTTTACAAAGTAGTTCTGGAAGACCTTTCTGGGTGTCTGTAATTACACTGTAGTAGGTGCTTGGATCCCTGAAGTGATTCAGTGTTTACCTCGCCTGGTCATTTTGACTTTAGGGAGAAAGAGCCAGAAGTCAAATAGTGAATAAAGTGGATCAGAACACACTATTTTTGTTTTGTTTTGTTTGTCTTGTTTTGTTGAGACAGGATCTCGCAGTGCAGTTCAGGCTGGTCTTGAGCTCACTTTGTAGCTCAGGCTGATCTCGAATTTGCAATGATCCTCCTCCCTCAGCCTCGCATGCTGGGATTACAGGCGTGTGCCACAACACCCAACATTACACACTATTTTGTTTTTATTTGATAGAAATTGCTGTAAACTTTTGATCAATACAGGATGATCATACACTATGGTGAATAATTTAAAAGTAAGTTAGAGTAAAAGACATTCTCATTAAATCTCCTTACTTTCCCTTCCCGCCCCCAGACATGGTGTTGCTGTGTAATCCAGGCTGGCCTCAAACTCAAGGCAGTCCTCTTGCCTCAGCCTCCCAAGTGCTGGGATTACAGGCATATGCCACCACAACAGCTTCTGCCCTCAGTTTTAAACAGTTATTCCTTCATTTTTGGCAATGTGTCTTCTACTGTAACAAGATTTTTAAAATTTAAATGCAAGTATGCAGTGAATTATGCTTTCACTTGCTTTTTCTGTAAGGAAAATGGAATCAGGAGTGAATTTGCAAGAAGAATATTTCTTTTGTCAGCATTTATAGAAGGTCTGTGTGTCCAGGTTCAGAGTTAGAATCTGAGTGAATGAGTTCATAGTTCATTCAGGTTTTTAAGGTGCTTTAGTAGTATTTGCAAAACTATAGTTTATTGAGGTGCAACCTCTTCCTGTTTTAATAGGCAAATTATAAACTATTTCTGTGGTAATAACCCAAGGATATAAATAAAATTGCTTCTGTCACCAATAGAAAATACTCCATTTATTGAAAAATATGTAACTGAGAGATCTTTTGTCTAATCTGAGGTCTGTTTTAAAACCTAGATTAAGGGCCAGGGATTTAGTTCAGCAGCGTAAGCGCCTGCCTGGCAAACTCAAGCTCAAGGTTGTCAGTTTGATCCCGGTACCAAAAATAAATAGATAAAACCTAGGTTAAGCTGGGTGTGGTGGCACACACCTGTAATCCCAGCACTCAGGAGGCCGGACAGGAGGAAAGTTTGAGACCAGCCTGGGCTACAAAGTGAGCTCAAGGCCAGACTAAATTGTATAGCAAGACCTTGTCTCAAAAAGACCAAAAAATAAAAAATAAAATTAAAAAAAAATAAATCCTAGATTGCACAAAGGAATGATATATAGTACTTCTCTTTTTTTGTTGTTTGTTGTTTTGTTTTTTGGTACTGGGGATTGAATTTATGACCTTGAGCTTGCCAGGCAGGTGCTTGTACTGCTGAGCTAAATCCCTGGCCCAATATATAGTATTTCAAAAAGCTAGCCAGAAGTGACCCCAGCACTGAGGAGGCTGAGGCAAAAGGGTCACAGTGAGTTCAAAGCCCACCTAACCCTGTCTCAAAAAAAAAATTTTTTTTTTTCAAACAGTACTTGAAATTTTACAGCAAAATTAAGAGCATTTACAGGGCATGGTGGCACACACCTAAAATCCCAGCACTCAGGAGGCTGGGGCAGGAGGAGTGATGTGACTTTGAGACCAGGGTAAGCTACAAAATGAGGTCAAGGCCAGCCTGAACTATATAGTGAGACCCTGTCTCAAAAAGACAAAAAAAAAAAAAAAAGAACACTGACTGTTATTACTACAATGAAACCAGTATCAATTTTTGGAAGCTTTGTAGGTTTTGTTGGGTGGTAGAATAGGACTGGGCAGACATCATGGCAGTGATCACAGAAAAGGTGTCTGCTATACTCAATTCACGGAAAGCCCAGTAGTTACACCCTCCCACAGCAAAGCCATTTTTCTGCTTTGCTTCCTTTTTCCTTTGGTAAAAACACTGATTATCAGCACACACCCCTAGGTACAACTAAACTCATTTCTCTATGGTCTGGTAATGTCCTTAATGATTTATTTTGGCTTTAGTATGTAAAACAAACTGGCACCTGAAATTTGCTGTAAGTAGTTACATTTTAGTCCTCAACTAGATTTTGATTTTTAAAAAAATGTTTCTATTAGCTTTAACATGTTCCCACCAGCTTGAGTCACCAGAAGCACTGGGTGCATGAGCGTCCCATTGGGCAGCTGGTAGCACCTGATGGGACTGTCCTTGCCATCTGATGGGACAGCTATGTGCGTAGGTTTGGTGGTTCCAAGCTGCTCGTCAGTGAGACATCTCAATTACAGCCCCACTGTGAACATGTTCAGTTACTGTGACTCTGTTATGACCAACTCTGGTTTCTCTCTAGTTGGTTATGACTAAAACATGAGGTTTAACTCTTCTGAAACTTTGGTGTGACTAACCCACTGAAAATTAAATTTAGAAACACTTAAATAAAGATTTGTAAGCATAGCCAGAGCATAAGCATCTGCCTGGCAAGTGCAAGGTCCTGAGTTCAGTTCCCACTACCAAAAAAAAAAAAAAAAGATTCATAAACATAAATCAAGTCCTTAGCTGTTGGCAGAATGCTCTGTGGAATACATGTAACTGGAGAAAATAACTCTGCTTCTTGTTGTTTTAAATCTCTTCCCCAGCACAGAAGCTGAACCGTACCACTCAGAGGAATGGAAGCAGATGCATCTGTCGACATGTTTTCCAAGGTCCTGGAGAACCAGCTACTGCAGACTACCAAACTAGTGGAGGAACATTTGGATTCCGAAATTCAGAAACTGGATCAGATGGATGAAGATGAATTGGAACGGCTCAAAGAAAAGCGACTAGAGGCCCTAAAGAAAGCGCAACAGCAGAAACAAGTAACCTCCCTGCCCTGCTTTCTGAAATTGCTGTAACAGTATGCACCTAACAACTCACATATACATGTGTGCTACTAGTTACATTGGGGCCTTCGGTTCTGGAATTTTCTGAATTCAGTTTCTGTCATTGTCAAGTTTGTCCAGGAAGCCTCAGGTGTAGCTCAGTGGTTGAGTGTTGGCCGAGCATGTCCAAGGCCCTGGGATTAAACTCCAGCACCATTTAAAAAACAAAAACAAAAAAAGCTTAAATTTGTCCAGGAAAAATCTTAGCCCAAGCTGAGACCTGCAGACCACAGTGGTGGCTGCAGTGCAGTTCTGTGTAAGATGACCTTTCTAAAAGTGATCCAGTGCAGCTACAGACACTTTTTAAGCACTGGGTTGGGCACGCTCAGGCATTCCTATGTAGACTGCATTTTCACTTTCACAACAGCCCAGTGAGATAACCACTTTGTCATGTCCACTGTACAGATGAGGAACTGAGGCTCAGAAGGGCCAGTGGCATTCCCTGCCCAGTAAGTGGTGGGCTAGGTATTGAACTCTTCTTCCTGATCATTCAGGGCTCCTTTTTGCTGAAAGCAGCAGCCTAAAAAGTAGACTGAGCTTCCCGTGGAGGAAGGGTTGAGCTTCTTGCTGCGGGAGCCGTTGGAGAAGGTCTGGCAGGCATGGCTGCTGAGGGCTTCCGGTACCAGTTGGGGAAGCAGAATGAGATGTGAGCTCCCCGTCTCAGACCCTATGTGAGCAGACTGCTTTTTCTTCTCAGGACACGGTCTCTTGGTGGCATGGCATGGTGTGACCCTAGAAGCAAAGCGGCCCTCAGCTCTGAGCTTCAGTCATCTCTCTCTGTCCCTGAAACTGACTGGTTTCTGCTTTTTTTGGTTTTGGTGTTTTGGTTTTTGGTTTTGGATTTTTTTGTTTTGTTTTGTTTTGCTGTGGGGGGAATACTACTTTTAAAAGCTTTGTATGGCTTGGGTGTAGCTCAGTGATAGAGCATTTGCCTGCCCTGCACAAGGCCTAAGGTTCAATCTCCAGCACCACAAAAAGAAGAAGCAAAAAAATCTTTGTTTTCTGTTTTGTTTTGTTTTGCTTCTTGGTACTGGGAATCAAACTCATGACCTCATGCTTGCTAGGCAGGCACTTATGCTAATGAGCTAAATCCCCAGCCCAAAAATCTTTGTAATAACTTAAATCAGATGCTTCTGATTTTAGTAGTTTAAGAGCACACAAACACCCATAAAAGCTGGGTGTGGTGAGCACACCTGTAATCCCAGCACTCAGAAGGCTGGGTCAGGAAGATGGCTGTGAGTTTGAGGCCACTCTGAGCTACATAGTAAGTTCAAGGCCAGCCTGGACTACATAGAGAGACCCTGTCTCAACCAAAAGAAGAAAAAGAAAAAGAACAAAGGAAGTAAACTGCTAAAAGGAATAAAGTTTCTCAACCAGATAAAATTGACTTGATTACAAAATAATTGTGACACACCAAGTAGTGCTGAATGAAATATACCACATCTGTAATATTTTACTTCCATCCACATTAGGAATGGCTTTCGAAAGGACATGGGGAATACAGAGAAATCCCTAGTGAGAGAGACTTTTTTCAAGAAGTCAAGGAGAGTAAGAAGGTGGTTTGCCATTTCTACAGAGACTCCACGTTCAGGTAACTGTGTCCCCACCCTTTCCTTAAAGCATAAGGAGATATTTGCACAGAGATACATTGGCTTACTAGTGACATTTAACCACTGCCAGTCCAGTTGTTTAAATACAGGATGACCAAAAATTGCATATTTTTGGTTAATTTTTATATTATAGGAAATAAAAAGATGACTATAAAATAAAGTCGATAAAATCAGATTTACGCAATAATTTTTGTGGATGGTATATCTTAGAACATTCAGTGCACAATGCAATGTCACATTCTGGACAGTATTATCAAGGCTGTTTGTAGATTCTTTTTGCATTGTCTTTCTTCGAAGAACACACTTTACACTGTTGTGTGTTGTCCTTTCCTTTTCCTCTGAAGGTGGGTATCATTTTAATAAAACATCCACCTGCTAAACATAACTAAAAACATTGGTGAACATACTGGTTGGCATTTTGTTATCCCATATTTTTCAATTACTTGGTCTTTAGACCTAATCTAAATTGTAAATGATTTTTTAAACCTTCTTGTCTTGAATAAATAACAAGTGAGTTCCATACCATTGGGTTCCAAAGGTGCATAAGTATTTTATAATAGTATTTTTTCCTTGCTTTTTGATTACAGGATAGCTTGTTAGATGTTAGTCATCTAGCAATGCCACCCATAGAATTAATATAATTATTGACCACTATTGGACCTTTTTAAGTTTCATTTCTTCTTTCAAGTTCTGTCATTTCTGTATTATAAGTAGTTGACAATAAAGCAACACCTAAAAAAAGTCTTTCCATTTCATAACAAACTTTTCCTCTCTGATATGCTAACATTTCTCCCTTTCTTAGTTTCTTCTTTTGCAAATTTTAGTACTTCTTCCTTATTCAGTCTCAGTGTGCCAGTGTCTGTTTTGTATTGTAAGAGAATATCACTGAGTTCTGGAGAGGGGTAAAGATTATATCTAACTACTTATGATAAGAACTTCTATAGATTGTAGCACAAAATTATAGGTTATTTTTCACAAAGGAAATAGACGTGATTTAGTAAAAGAAAACAACCAGAACTTGTTAGATTTCATTAGAAACAAATATCCAAAGCAAATACAACATTCTGAATAAAACATATGCAAAGAATAGTCGATATAAAACAGATGTACGAGTGTATCTCGTGCAAACAAGAATTTGCTGGTGAGATGACACCTGCCCGGGCAATGCTGAGGGTCATCAGTACAGGAACAGATGTGCTGCCTGAGTGACACTCACAGGAAAAGGAGCGACTTCCTAAGCTGTGTCCTGGTGCCCTGTTGAGCTCTTTAATGTTCTATCAGCCCGTTAAACTATTGTGGCTTAAAGGCCAGTGACATGCAAACAAATGGGTGAGTAGTATAGAAAGTCAGTAATAGATTCCCATATAAGTTGCTTGCATTTCCTGAATTAATTTTTTGGTAACTCTGAGAACATCTTAGAAATGCGTATTTAAAATTCTGACCAGAACAAATTCTTGGTGTTTTTTCTCCCACTGAGATAACAAAGCCACGGTATTGGGAGTTGAGGGAGGGCAGTGGCTTTTGTAGTTGGTATCAAGCCAATTCATCCCTCCCCAGTTTTCCGTTATGAGATAAAAGAAAACAGACTGAAGAGAATCAGAACTTTAATGTTTAGCTCTTTACTATGATGTTGCCAGCCTGGGAACCCCTTCGTGACATAAAGCCTGTGTTTAATATTTTGACATTGTGTTTTAACAAATACCATTAAGGCAAATGTGAATGCTAGCGCCTAGGCTTCTCATATTACTTACGATTTAGAGACAAGGTCATCTGATACAAGTTGGCTGCCAGTTTTGAGACTCAAACAAAAAACTGAAATCAGATGCACAGTGGTTTTTATTTTTAGTTTTATTTATTTTTGGTACAGGGGATCAAACTCATGATCGCGCACTTACAAGGCAAGTGCTTAAGATACTGACCTAAATCCCCAGCCCTGAGTCAGACGTGGTGATACGCACTTGTCCTCCCAGCACTGGGATGCTGAGGCAGGAGGATCACTGTGAGTTCAATGCCAGCCTCAACTGCATAATGAAACTCCGTCTCAAAAAAACAAAACAAAATGAAAACTTCTTTTTAAAGAAGTCTCTTGCTTTGTTTCTCGATGTCTATGTGTTTTTACCTACAGATGTAAAATATTAGACAGACATCTGGTGAGCCTGTCCAAGAAACATCTCGAGACCAAGTTTTTGAAGCTGAATGTGGAAAAAGCACCCTTCCTGTGTGAGAGACTGCGTATCAAAGTCATCCCCACACTGGCGCTCGTGAAAGATGGCAAAACACAAGACTACGTGGTGGGATTCACAGACCTGGGCAACACTGACGACTTCACCACAGAGACTTTGGAGTGGAGGCTGGGCTGTGCTGACATCCTGAATTACAGGTGACTGCAGCCGGAGAATACTTTTATCTTGTCTGCTCTAGGGCTAGGGATATAGCTCAGTGTCATAAGCACCTGCCTGGCAAGCACAAGGTCCTGAGTTTGGTTTCCAGTACCCAAAAAAAAAAAAGTAGTTTTGTCTACTCAACTTTTTTTTTTTTTTAAGATTTATAAAATTAAGGCCTGTGGCCGAGACAGTTTCTAAGGAAAAGCAACACGTTTTAAAGAATACATTAGCAAAATTCGATTTACAGATAAAACTTGGTCTTGGAGTACACCTGACTGTACAGTTTTTCAGCTGAGAAGATGTGTTTGAAATTAATTCTGGGTCAACCTGGGAACCCACAGTGACACTTAGAGCAGATTCTTCTCCGCCCCCATATCCCCCGGGGCTGGGGATTGAACCTAGCACTTCACACACTATAGGGTGTGAGTGCTCTACCACTTAGCTACCCCTGGCCCCGCTTCTGCATACTAATGCTGGCTTAAGTGATTCTCTTTGATGAAATTAAAAATTTAAGACACATTTCAGAAGATTATATTTATTTGTTTTGTAGTGCTGGAGGTCTGATCCAGGGCCTCGCACATGCCAGGCAAGCACTTTACCTCTGAGCTATATGCCGATCCCTGAAGCTTATATTTTAAAATATAGGTCTCACATGTAGAATCTGAAAAACAAAAGGTTTTGCTTGCTGTGGAGGATAGTCTCAGCTGGAAAAGAATCTGAAATCCAACTTGTATTTCTCAAGTAATCTCTGCCTGAAATTCATCTGTACTATCTTATGTTCTGTGCCTGTTCTTTTGTTTCTTTAGTACTAAGGATTGAACCCAGGGCCTCTGCCCTGAGCTATATGCCCTGTTCTTTTTCTACTGTCTTGAGGCAAAGTCTTGCTACATTGCTTAGGGTGAGCTTGAATTTGCAATCCTCCTGCCTCAGCCTCTGTGATTATTCTTGATTTGAAAAGGAACAGGTCAAATTGTGCCGTTACCTTTCTAGCCATAGTGCCTTTCTGTTAGTAGAAAATTCATCTTTTTCTCTCCCACTTCCCATCCCCTTTTCTTTGAATCTCTTGACAGGGAGCCACAGGGCTTACTAAAATAAGAATTATTATGTCGTTTACATATCTTTAAATGTTACCATCATCCCATTAATGTCCTTTGGATTAGTAATGTTCTTCAACCCCCCAAATTGTGTCCCATCATATTCTGTCTGTAGTACCTGTTAACCAGCGATAATGTGCCCCCAACATATACACCTTTTTGCTTTCCAAAACTGACTTTTTCCATCTCCTGTGTTGGGTGACACTTCTATTTAGTGCTATCGGTAGGGGCTATTCATTTTCTTCAGTATTACACTCTTACCATTCCGAAGTTCAGACTGCTCCAGGGTTCCTGTGATCCTTTGAGCCCTGCTTTTCTGATTCCAAAGAAGCTATTTCATCAGGGGCTCACGTTGTGCTCTCCTAAAATTTGCTTTTTCTCCAGGCACCATCCTGCCTTCCAGCAGCGAGTGATGGTTCAAAACCAAGATCTGGGTGCCAAGTGTAACTTTCCAGACACTTGAATTTTCCCATTTCAATTATTTCTCAAGTGTCATTGAAATTCTTTAAAAACGAATGAAAAAAGGTTTCATGCCAACTCCAGGTTAATGATAATGAATTCTAAGAGTTTTGCTAGTGGCTGTAGAGACCTAAGTGTTAAAAAATATTAAATAGGAAGGTTTTGGGTTGAAAATGGTCAAAATATGTTATGTGTATGTGTGAATTGGCCAAAATGAAACTCACTGATCTGTAAGCAAGCCGAGCATGTCCTCAGAGGCTGAGGCAGGAGGATTGCCATGAGTTTGAGGCTAGCCTGGGCAAAAAACAAAGTGTAACCAAAACACTTCTTTCAGTGCTTCTTGGTGAGAAATTGTGTTGTCACAAGTTATAAATGGTACAGGAGAAAACTCTGACCTAACACATTAATCATTCAAAATAAGGCATAAAGCTGATAAATATGACTATTATACTTCTACCTTGACCAGAGGCATTTTAAAGAAAATCTTCTATATTTTGTGTGCTCTTTGTTACAGTAAGAAAGATAGTTTTTCTTTGCAATTTAGGACACCAAACATAGTAAATGCTTCTCATATTTATTTTTAGTGGAAATTTAATGGAGCCACCATTTCAGAGCCAGAAGAAATTTGGGACAAACTTCACAAAGCTGGAAAAGAAAACAGTCCGAGGAAAGAAATATGACTCAGACTCCGATGATGATTAGAGCCCAGTTACAATTCTTTGTAAATTGTCTATTTCTGTTTCCTTCAGACTTAACGTGTTTCTAAAAGTCTTTGATTTTAATACATTGACCCATCTAATGTTCCTATCCCGGATTTTTATATGGTCCCTTGATCCTGGAAGGCATCGTTACGATTTTCTATGTGACCATCAGGTTCAAATTGAGGAAAACTTGTGAATTACTCGGGCAGGGTCTAGCTTCTGTGTCGTTGAGATTGGTTTTTATCATAGTATGATTCTTACATCTTTATACCATACACAATTGTGTTTTTAATCTATTGAGCTAGAGATAGAAATTCGAGGACTATTCCAGGACTAAATCTTCCTCAGTGCTCTTGCATCACAGGCCCAGTAACATTTGCTGGTGTGGCCCTCTGCCCCAGTAAATGAACATGACTGACAAACATCTCTCTTGTGGGATTTATTTAAATAACTATTACAGAGCTGCTTATTCTGAACATTGATGCTGAATCAACTGATGCAGCAGAAAGCGGTTTCAGGTTGTGAACATATTGCCTTACCTAATGGGTCCTCATGGCTTATGCTTTAAGACAGGCGTTTAAAAGTAATCTGGAAACACTTGGAATGGCAGTATGAGGAAATCCACTGACTCAATAAAACAGCCATAAGTGGTGAAAACGAAACAAACAAACAAAAAAACTGTCTTATTTGTAAAGTTTAAGTCTGTGGAAAGTGTCGCAAGGGAATACAGCAAATACTTACTTAAGAAAATCTCAGGGCTGGGGTAGAGCTTGGTGGTAAAACACTTGCCTATGATGAGCAAGACGGTCCTCAGTGAAACAGTCTCTGGCTTTTGAGCCATGACCCCATTCCGTCTCTGCACCCGCCCAGCTCTCAGTCACAGCAGCTCTTCCCAGTAAGAGCAGCAAGTGGTCTGCAGCCCTTTCTCTTCCCAGGCCAAGCGTGGCACAGACCCATTCAGGAATAACTTGCTAAGTGTGCAGGCCTCCGGTGGCCTGCCCCAGCAGTGTGAAGGTTGCTAGTGTGAAGGTTGTTGCATGGAAAGTGGAAAAGATGAGAGACCATGGTGTCAGTCCTAGGAGAGCAAGCTGCTATGCCCGTCCCATCCCTGGAGCAGGGGCACTGACATTCTGTCCAGGGGAAGCGTCAGGCCATCAGAAAAGCTCAATATTAAAAATTTTACAGCCCTAAACAGACTAACTCACTTTGTTTAGGGCAGAGTGAAGGAGGAAAAGGTTACATATGCAGTTCTTCCAAATGCAGTGGATACTGGCCATAGGGGAGGACAAGACAACTCTCCATGCTTTAGCAATAAGCAAAAGATCAGTGAGGGTTCAACAGAAACAGCTGTGTAATAGAATCGTAGGGTAGGGGTGGGGAGATGCTTGACAGTCTGCAAGTCCGAGGGCCATGGGGAGCTTCAGCTCTGCCCCGTTGTGTGTGGTCTCTTTTCACAGTATTGGGGAATCCGAGTTTTGTGTCTGCACCTGCATATGCCTCTAGCTTCTTAGTCCTGTGGGCATATGCCTACAGTTCCTCTTCTTTGGGAGGAGATAAGCCTTACAGGAAACAATAATACATACATGTATGCCTGAATTTAATTGGATCTAACTGCAACAGAGACTGAGGTATAGCTCAGTAGCAACGCCCTTGCTTAGCACTAGTGAGGCCCCAGCACCACATTTAGAAATATTAAATGCCCAGAGCACTGTCAACAATAGAGCGGTAGCTAGCAATAAGCAGATGCTTATGGCAAGATATGTGATCACAGCAGAGGCAGACTAACCAGAGGCTTCGCAGGTAGATTGGGAAAGACGGTCATTGTCATTGGAGATGAAACGGAGAGTCTGAATGACTGTACCCTGAGAAGGAACATCAGGCTGCCTGCTTCTTTACTGCCCAGCCAAGTAGCTAAAGCAGGCAAGCACCTTGCAAGAGGGTGGGTTGAGAGCACAGTGCTCAAAGATAAGGAAATTATGCTGGAGGTAAGAGAAGGTATAGTGGAAAAACTCCATCAAGTAATAACAATAAAGATAGGAAGTACCTTCAAGAACCAAATGGAAATTCTGGAGTTCAGAAGTACAACTGCAGTGAAAAATGGATTACAGGAACTGAACAGCAGATACAAGTCTGCAATAGAAAGAATTAGCAAATGTAGATATCTATACAAATGAAGCTATCCAAAAAAAGAGGAGTGAAAAGCATCCCAAAACAAATACGGATCACCCACTGCACATGGTGGATATTGGAAGAAGAAGAAAAAAATTAGGGCTGGAGTGTAGCACGGTGCTAGGGTGCTTTCCTAGCACACCAAAGGCTCAGGGACCATTCCTCAGTGCTGAAAAAAATATATGAAGAAATAATGCCTGAAAATCCCAAATTTAATTAAAAGTATTAATCCAAGATCAGCTAGTTCTAAAAAGGTAACAAAAATCCATACATACCCAGATACAGCAAAAGTGATGAACTACAGAGACAAAATCTTGAGAACAGAGGGAAAAAAAAATGACGGTGTGCAAGAAAACCTCACTAAGATTTCCACAGGCTTAACCCACTGGTGACAAATGGATCTAATCACTTTTATCAGTCTTTACCAAAAAGATGAATGGACTATATATGAATTAAATCTAATTAGGTGCTTGAATTTGAATAATTATTGTCCAAATATCAATATTAATACCCATACCAGGTAAAATTATGATCATCAACAAATTTATTTCATTAAAAGAAATTTATATTTGTGAATTTCTTTAAAACACATAAAGCTAGCTGATTTGTGTGGAGTGCACAAAACATAACATGTTTGGCTATGTAAGGCCACAGCATCACCATTGTTTCAGATAAATTTTTGATAACGTTCTCTAGATTGCTGTTATGGATTAAAAACTGATGGTCAACAATGGCAGCTGAATTAAATCAGCATGGTGCTGAGTATAGACATTCCAGCTGAGGAAAGTTGCCAGCACAAATAGATACGTGGAGAAGGAAAAGCTAGGCGTTGTGGTTTTCTCTGTGTTGCAGTTTTGTGCTGTTGGTTCTCCTGGAGGAGCTTGTCATGCTGGCTTCCCCAGTGTGAGCTCGACCATTGTCATCAGAGGAGCTCGGGACCTTGTTGGTGAGAGTGGCTGTGGTTCACTTTGGGGGAGCTCTGGTCCTTACATCGAGCATGGCTTCCTGGTTCCAGAGGGGAAGGTGTGTGCTGTTTAATTTCCAGGACAAACTCGTCATGCTGGCTTCCTGGCATGTACTCAGCTGTTCTTATCATCGGAGGAGCTCGAGGCCTCCGTGTCACTGAGGATGGCTGTGGTGCTTTTCAGGACAGCCCTGGTCTCTGTCTTGAGTGTGACTTCTTGGCTGCAGCGTAGAACCCTCAACCTACCAGCACAGCTCCTTCACCCCACTGGCACAGACTTTCTAGTTTACACCACTGACCTTTGGGTCTTCCCAGCACAGATCATAAAAAGAGGCTGGCGTGAGTCCTTCTCATGGGCTCTAGACCTCCAGCTGGACTCCTGGGAGGCACTGTCATGGGCTCTGGGTTTTCACCTGGACTCATGTAGCACATTGCTATGGGATTCAGGCCCATGGGTGAATACTCTGTCTTTAGTGTTGTGGACAGATTTCCTGCACTTTCTTGTGTTAACTCTGGGTGACCATCATAACATAATATTATAAACTCCATGTCCTGATTCTAATGTTCTTCTCACAACCCCTGACTACAACAATCGCTCACATGCATTCTTGCCATTCCTAAATAAGGTTCTATAAAGTGAATGTTTTTTCAAGTAATTTGCACCTTTGGCATTTCTTCATGGGTTAATAGTTTATCAATTATTCTCCAAGTTTTAACATGGAAATCTTGCAAGTGTCCCATTGCTGGTGTATCTGATATGCATTTGCAACTGCTGTACCACAAATGAGCTGCATTATAATTGTTTTACCATTTGCCATTTTCCTGAAGGAACTGTTATAGGATGGTGTCTGGTTTGCTCAATCAGAAACAAGATCAGATTTTATGTTTCTAAGTTTTCTTTCGATCAATATACATGAATGATTTTTACAAGTCATTCATTTACCAATAGTTCTTGTATCAGTCCATTTGACAAATGTTACACCAGAAGGATGGGACAGCCATGCAGGTACCACCTATGGTTCTGGAAGGAATGATCCAATTCAAATCAGAGTTGCCTGCAGCCAGACATATGAATTGACAGCCCTTCACGAGCATGTCAAGGGTTACAGTTTACATCTAGATGTCCCCCTAACACTTCATGGGGTCACATGCAGAACTTGTGGGAGGTGACCAGATTGTGGGGTTTACAGCTGAGATGCTATGAGGTCTACTCTGGTTGGAAGAGTTGGGTCACTGCCCATCTTGCCTTTGGGTCCTCCTCCTCTCTTTGCTCCGGGGTGCCCTGAAGCGAGCCCCTTCTGCACCAGGCCCCTCTGGGGCCCACTGGCCTTGGAGACAAAATCAACTTTATTCCTTTAACTTGTAGATGCCAGGTGTTTTGTCACAGTGACAAAAGTGACTAAGAAACTTAAGATTACCTGTTAACGTCTCAAAAAAAAAAAATGGCAGTCTAAAGACACATGATATAAAAAGCTCAAAAAAAAAATGTCAGCCAGAATTTTATATATAGCAAAATCATCTTCCAGAAATCTCAAAGGAGGACCTATTTGTGCGTCTGTGTTTAAGGGGGTGTGGTGGAAAATTTGTTCTTGGCAAACTGGTCACACAAAAAACGTTCAAGGAAGTCTTTGGGGTTGAAAACAAGCCCACATAATAACTTAAACCTCTCTGCCAAAAACAATACTACCAAAACTGATAATTATGTAGGAGCTTATAAAAGGAATGTAATTACCTAATTTACTTTTCTTCTTGAGCTGATTTAAAAAGCAGTTCTGTAAACAATACATAATTTTAGTTAGTTTACCTTTAACCTAGAAATACATGTTTGTGACAAAGCATGTGGGAATAAAGCTATTTTTTTTATAAAGCTATATTAGAGTAATGGATGCTCAAAAAGAAACCAGAGTGAATTAAAAGGTTAATAAAAACTATACTGGCTCTTGCTACAACTATGTTAAGTGACACAAAGCATTACCATGTATACATTTTTATCATTTTTTTATCATATTTTCAATGTATCCATTTTTAACAGGTGGAATATGTATAAAGGAAGAGGGAAAAATACTGTAGAGAGTTACTATTTCTATATGGTGCTGAAATTTACCATGCAGCCTAAGGAGTATTTAACCAAATGTAGACTATAAAGGCCTACAGAAAGCGCTGGAAGACAGTTCAAAAAATACATATACTGAAAAAAAAAATAATTAAAAATTAAAAATTATAGTACGACATGTGTACTTAGTACAAAATAAACCAGGAGAAACAAAACATAAACTACATGGGAATCAAACAGTAAAATGGCCTATAAGTCCAGTCACATCAACAGTACAATTAAACATGAACGGTTAAA
This sequence comes from Hydrochoerus hydrochaeris, assembly GCA_004027455.1. Taxonomy (NCBI): domain Eukaryota; kingdom Metazoa; phylum Chordata; class Mammalia; order Rodentia; family Hydrochaeridae; genus Hydrochoerus; species Hydrochoerus hydrochaeris. The sequence continues at coordinate 44,394 of PVLA01000515.1, read as the reverse complement.
ACAGTCATGAGAAAAAAATCAAATTGTTGTTTTGAATTTTGTTTTTCTCTTTGAAATAAAAAGGATTTGAAAAGAAAAGGGGAACTAAAAGACCATAAGGCGAAATTGTCCAGGCTGGGTTTAGAAAACAAGATCCAACTAGTCACTGTCCACGGGTGACATACTTTAGATTCAGGGCCACGGTGCAATGAAAACAAGGTCGAGGGCCCCGCTACCTAGTAGATCAAGGACTCAGTTCCGCCCAAACATGTCGTAGTCCTCCTCAATAAAGGAGCCCGCAGGCCGTGACATCATCACATCAGCATGTCAGCATGGGAGTGCGTGTGAGGTCATCACGCAGGCAGGTAGGTGAGCGGGGTCTGGCGGTTTGTATAATTGAAGAAGTGGAAGCCACTTGGGAGCTGAGGATTTGGGTTCTCCAGAGAGAAGGGGGACATGAACCTGTGTGTATATATATATATATATATTCTCCAGAATTTTAGAATCCTACAGGCAGGCTTTAAAGCATGGCTGTTGACAAAATAACTCCTGTTGGATCACCTAAGAAAAAAGGAAGGTTTCCACACTGTTTGGAATTGGTTCAGTGGTTCAGGAAGTTTTTTGCATACTGACAGCGAGACTGTGATCCTGTAGCTGCCACACAGGCACAGGAAACTGCAGCCGGTCCTTCCTAGTGGCTCCAGCTCTGAAGGCATCGAAGAAATTGCTCAGCTCTAGCGGTGCAGGTCCAAAGAGACCTTAAACAGCCCATGGCGCAAACAGCCATAGCACATAACAAGCAACAAAAACTACAAGGCAAGTAAAAAGATGTTGTTTTTGGCCTATGAATACATGATAGCATTGCGGATGTCCAGCGTTCGGCAGAAAATGTCAAAACATGCAAAGACACAATAACCCATGCATAGATGAAATTGTCCAAGAGGCCAACTGGCGTTGGCCTTGCTAAATAACTTTAAATTGACTGTTTGAAATGTAAGAAGAAGGAGCTTAAAGTAGTCCATTTGTGATGTGAAAATGGCTGGGAAATTACTGGCAGTTTTCTTTTTATTTTTTTTTCTTTTTCTTTTTTTATTTTTAAAGTAGTAAATAAAATACCACAGAACAAGACAGAACAAAGCCAATTGAGACAGTGTAGTGAAATTGGGACAGAACTTCACAGCAGGTTACCGGGATAATAGTAATAGGTACCATAGTATATCTTGTTTTCTTCACAAGAGTTGTTTTTTTCAATCAGGTATATCAGAATCAAAGGAAATACAAAACATAGAACTTATCAAAACAGAATATTGAATAGGGCAATACCATTAATCAGAACAAAGCAAAACAGTGATAAAAATATTTGCCTTCAAAGAGATGGTAGAAGGAAATCCTCCTTATTTGCTATATTGCATATAATCAACCTCACAAGAGATGCTCAGATCTCTGGCTCCCACTTGCTAACAGTGAGGGGGGTGGTATTTGATTCTCAGCCCATACGCCTGTAGGCTCACAGCCGCTTACCAGGGCGGCGAGCTTGGCACTTTTCTAATTGCCTGGCACAGTTGATGCCTCTGGAGGATCTCTGGGCAGACAGGAGTTTGAGGGAAAGATGAAACTAGTAACTAAGTCAGCCTCTGTAGGTGTGAGGAGGCAGCAGACAGAAAGAAGTAAATTCTTTTACCTAAAAGCTAAGTAGAAACAATAATGCAAATGTGAGGCCACACAAATCACTACCTGGGAACATCTGCTTCTCAGAAAGTCCCAGCGTAAGGAACAGACAGTAGTATGAAAAAATCCAGACTCCACCTGGGAGAGATTGTAATGAAACATCAGGAGACATCCAAGGAAAGACTGTGCCATTTCTATTACTCGGGGGATGAGGAATGGGGCAGGGGCCACCTGCCTGCCAGAGTTTAAATGGCTCATTGTAAGCATTCTGTATGTATCTGTCCCTCGGTCATGCAGGCTTGCAAGACTAACTGAACTCCATCTTCATCTTCACTGTCCTTTCTGCCTCCAGAGTCGTCCTTTGGGTAAATGCATTTCTTGTACTAAATGCACTCAAAGACTTATAAGAAAACAGGGACAGAAAACTAAAGAAATCCAAAAATAAACCAAATGAATGGATATTTATTTTTTTCTCCTACAGTAGGAGGGATCAGACCCAGGACTTCATATATGCGAAGTACATACTCTACTGCTGGGCAGTTAATCTTTAACAAAGTTGTCAAGACTATTAAATTGGATTGTTTGCCCTACAGCTGTCTCCACATAGTCTTAAATCAGCCTAAAGGCTTCTCTAACTTGTGTAAACAGACTGTCAACTACTCTTGTAACAAGCAGCTGAAGCTCAGCCAATCACTAGCAGCCAGCTGTTCAAACCATGTTCAAATAAGACAGATTCCAGTTTAACTAATGAGGTTCTCTCTGTGCCCTATTTACATTTTCTGTATATCACCATTTTTTTTTCTGGCTATAAATATAACATGGTTTTGTGATCCAGATTGCTGCCTTAAATAAAGAATCACATATAAAACCAATTAAGATCTACAAAATTAGATTTGTAGTAAGAGTATTTCTCTTTTAGTAAGAGTATTCAATTGGGAGAGAAGACTTTAGCAAGTATCAGTGAAACACAGCTGGGTTCACATGCAAAAGAATGAAGTTGGTTGACTGCCTCATACTACTCAAAAACAAACTCCGCAAAAATTAACACTGAACTCGGGACTGAGCAAGGAGGATCAGTGTGAATTTGAGGCCAATTTGGACTCCATAGTGAGCTTAAGGCCAGCCAAAAATACATAACAAGAACTTGTCTCAAAAAATGCAACCTAAATATGAAAGCTAAAATTATTTAAATATGAAAGTTAAAGCCATATAATTCTTAAAAAGAAAATGAAATAGTAGGCCTTCTTGACCTTGGATTTGACAATGACACCAAATACATGAGCAGCAACAACAACAAAAATTCATAAACTGAATTTTATCAAAATAAACCTTTGGGCACCAAAAGATATTATTTAAAAAGCTAAAGTATGTACAAGGGGGAAAAAAACACTTGCAAGTCATGTATCTGATGAGAGTCTAGCATTTGGAATATACAAAGTACCCTTATGACTCAACACGTGAACTGAACTCTAAAAATTCAAAATACCTCTCCTCCTTTAAAAAGAAAAAATACAACAAAAAGTAACACAACTCTGTTTTAAAATAGGCAAAAGATTTGGGTAGAGATTTCCCCCAAAGAAATGACCAACAAGCATGTGAAAAGATGTTCATCATCTTTAATCAGTGGTCATTAGAGAAATGTGTGTTAAAACTGTACCAAGACACTAATTCACTAGCATGAATTTTATAAAATGGAAAATAACTAATATTAGCATGGATGTGGATTAGAGTGTCAAAAATAAAAATATAAAGAATTTCTAGGAAAGAACTTTTACTTGGCACAAAGACTAGGACTGGCCCCGGAGCATATGTGCATGGGCCAGGGTAGCCTCCAGTGTGTCCAGAGAACCAAGGAAAGCTGCAGGACTCTCTTAGGACACAGACATCTTGCAGATTATTATGAAAGAAAGTCCACTGGTACTTTCAGTGCTTGAGGCAACAGGCAAGCTCTTATGGGTGAATAATGACAGTTACTCTACAAGGCTCGGCATGGTAGCACACATCTGTAATCCTAATACTCTGGGAGGCTGAGGCAGGGGGGTTGCAAGTTTGAGCTCAGCCTAGGCAATTTAGCAATTTATTGAGACTTCTGTCTCAAAATAGTAATTAATTAACTAATTTTTTTGTCTTTTTGAGACAAGTTCTCTCTATGCAGTTCAAGGTCTTGAGCTCACTTTGTAGCCTAGGCTGGTCTCAAACTCGCAGTGATCCTCCTGCCTCAGCCTCCCAAGTGCTGGGATTACAGGTGTGAGCCACCAAGCCTGGCATTGGACTAATTATTTTTAAAAATGGAGCTGAGCTCAGGTGGGAGATGCCAGTCTGCCCTGCTCCTGCTTGTACTCCAGTAGCCACCAGCAGGCTGGAAAAGCAGCAAACAGCAGAAATCCCTAGCCAGCATGCTTCAGAGAAATTATAACCAACACAGGAAGTGCTGGGGACCCCACTACCCACTTTTTGGGAAGAAACCAGGAATATGACAAAAGGAAAAAGCAAAAGGCAGTCCCTGGCCTCCAACCTAAGCAGTACTGGTCCAGGAGATGTAAACACAGAAGAGATTAGGAGTCTCACACCTGAAATTTCTGAAGCAATAGCAACTGAAACAAAGAAACAACTTCATGAGGCTATAAAAGAACTTAGAACAGAAATACTATCACAGGTAAAAGAAGATATGAGAATCATAATAGAAGAATTGCTAAGCACCTCTAGAGACACAGATGGAAAAACAAAGGAGCACAGAAAAAGGAGGGAAACCTTGAATGAAGAATATAAAAAAGATTTAGAATACATGAAATATATTCAAAGACATTACCAGGAAATTAAAAACTCCATTGAAAGCTGGCAAAATGGCTTGAAAGAAACTAAAGATAGACTATCAAACCTTGAAGACAGATTTGCAGCTTGTGACTGTGAAAGGAAAGATCTCTTAAAAATAACAGAACCAGGAAGTAACAATACAAAGGCTAGAAGGTGACAAGAGGATCTATAACTTCAGAATAAAAAATGTGAGTGAAGAAGCAGGAGTAAACATAAAGGAAATACAAAGGCTATTCACAGAAATAATTAAAAAAAAAAACTTCCCAAGCATAGGAAAAGGAAATGATATTCAGATAAGTGAGGCATACAGAACTCCAGCCAGCTATAACCAAATAGATCTACCCCCCAGACATATAATAATCAAGATCCCAGAAATTCAACACAAGAACAGAATATTAAAAACTGTCAGAGAAAAGAAACAGATCACTTATAAAGGAAACCCATCAAAATCATGACAGACTTCTCGACATAAACCATCAAATCAAGAAGAGGCTGGAGTGAAGTATTCCAAGTCCTGAAAGAAAATAACCTCCAGCCCAGATTGATGTACCCTGCAAAACTATCTCTCAAAAATTAATGGAGAAACAAGATGCTTCCATGACCAAGACGAACTGGGGGAGTTCATAACCATCAAACCAACCCTACAAAAAATACTGAAGGACAATCTAGAGAGAGAGAAAAAAGACTATGGTTTCAGGAGCAGTGGCAGAAGGGGCTTACTGAATAAGACAGACAGTGGAATGAAGGGGAAAAGTAGACAACCAATGGCAGAAAAATAGCATGGCAGAGATAAGGCAGAAAAGGTTGGTCATAATCACTAACATAGATGGCCTCGATACACTAATAAAAAGAAATAAAGGTAGAGTAGATCAGGAGATAGTGTCCATCAAGATGTTCTATATAAGAAATATAATTAACCTGAAAGAGGGTTTATGGACTGAAAGTCAAAATTGAGAAAACAATGCTCTATGTGACAGGGAACCAGAAAAAAGTGGGGTAGCTCACCCATCAGCTGCAGATTGGTTAGAAACCCATGACACTTTTATACAATGGAAAACTACTCAGCTATAAAGGAAGAAAACCTGAGGCTCTTGTAGGCAAATGGATACAGCTTGAGATCATGCTCATGGGTAAAAAGGTTCAGAATCACTTAGGTGAATAGCGGGTTACCTCCCTAATATAAAAACTAAAGGAGTTAGTGGGATCCCAAATGTACAATACATGCTGTGAAAATGGAAGGGGAGGAATTGTCTAAAAAGGAAAGGCAGTGGCCATTGCTAATCTATTATCATAATTTGAAACCCATATTGTTTTCATTGTTTGGTTTTATTCTGTTTCAGTTTGTTTACTTGTATTAGATTTCACTGGGTTTTTTTGACTGATTTTATTCTATTCTGTTTTGTTTGATAGTATCAAGTCTGAGGATATAGGCAACTACTTTGAAGACAATAAGTTACACTACAACACCCATTCTGGTTTGACTATTACCTTCTTTTGAAGTCCTATAATGTCTCCAATGTTTTGTTTTTATTGGTTTTGTTCTGTTTTGTTCAATTTTATTATGCCTCATGATATGGGTAATTCTTTTGAAGATAACAAGAGGCATTATGGTAGCCATTATTGATCTCCTTATATTTTGTTTTTAAGTCATGTACCATGTTGATCCTTTTGTTTTGATTGACTCTATTTTGTTTTGTCTCATTTGGTTTTATCCTCTTCAAAATAAAAAAAAAAATGGAGCTAAGGATGTTGCTCAGTATGAAGGCCCTGGGTTTAATCCCCAGCACTAAATACAATACAATACAATACAATACAATACAATACAATACAATACAATAAAAAAGCTGAAGTCTCTTAGTTACCACTTAACAATAGTAAGAACTTGAAGCTGACTAGGCTGCATTATGAAGCCAGCCAGCTGTTCTGCCTTTCTCAGTGCAGTGAATCTGTAACACAGTACTATGCCAGGATTTTAAATTTAATTTAATTTAATTTAATTTTTATTTATTTATTTTGGTACCAGGGAATGCACTCATAACCTCACATTTGCAAAGCAGGTGCTTATGTGGCTGAGCTAAATCCCCGGCCCCAGGCTTTTTATTTTGTGCTTTTCCTGTGGTGGGGTTTGAACCCGGGGCCTTGCACATGGTAGCCAATCCTCTCCCACTGATGGACACCTCCAGTCCTTGCCTGATTTTGTAACACAGAGTATCATTTCAAAGTTTTATTCACTCTCAATTGGAGAAGATTTTTAAATGAAAATATCCAATTGTTTCTTACTTCTAACATCTACATCTGTGGTCCTCAACCTTTACCCACTTTGGGGATATTAAATGAAAATTACAAAAGACCATGATTTTGGACTAAAAAATAAAGATATTCATGCTAAAGTTCCTTCTAGTCAGATATCATGGTGTACATCTGTAATCCTAGCATTTGGGAAGCTGAGGCAAGAGGATCACAGACTCCAGCCCAGCCTGGGCAATTTAGTAACTTTGTGAAACTGTCGCAAAATAAAATATATGGTTAAGTGTGATGCATATGCTACAATGCCCACACTCAGAAAGCTGAGGCAGCAGAATTATCACAATTTCAAGACCAGTCTGAACTACATAGCAAAACCCTGTCTCAAAAAGCAAACAAACAAATGGATTTGGGCTATACCTCAATGAGAAGATGCTAGGTTCAATCCCCAGTACTGAAAAAAGAAGGAAAAAAAAGATACACTAGAATTAACAAAAAGCAAATGGACTTCTATTTGTTTTTTGTTGTTGTTGTTGTTGTTTTATTTTAAAGGGGGTAAAATTAAATACAACAAAACAGGACATAAAAAAGCAATGTAAGAGATATAAATTTCAAAGCTAGACAACCAGAGATCTTCACTATCACATTGTCTCTTGTTTTCTTCCAAATAGTTGTCCATATCTTCACACACAGAGAATTCATACAAAACAACATAGTATAAAACTGATCCGAACAAAATGAGGAAGGCATTTTTTGTCTTCAAAACCAGACAATAGGGAAGTCACTAATGGCTGTCATAGTGTGTCTTGTTCTCTTCAAAATAGCTGTCCCGTACTTTTACGTATGTTGAAATTAAACAAAATAGAGGGGAGTGGTTCCTTGGTTTCCTGGCACCCCAGGTCCCAGCATAGCACGGGTCTCAGGAGACGCTGGTGGCTCCCACCCTGGGCCGCTGCAGCCTGCCATGCTCACAACCCCTCACCAGGGAAGGAAGTCGATTTGTTTGTTTTTTGAGACAAAGTCTCACTGTGTAGCCCAGGCTAGCCTCAAACTCACAGCGATCCTCCTGCTTCAGACTCCCATTGCTGGGGCCACAAGCCTGTGCCACCACACCTGGTTGAAAGTTAATTTTTTAGTAGTAGTAAGCTATTTCTTTCTAATGAATTGACCATTTCACTGCCCAAGTTTTGAAATGGCCAACAGACCATAGAAAGACATCTCTTTAGGCTCCTGCTTGAAACCAACAGCGTCAGGAAGCTGCTGGCCTTGATTCAGGGCCATAATGGACTTCTATTTGAATACCAACTCTTTCATAAAAATTTTTTTGAGGAGAGAAGCTTTGAGATATAATTCATATACCATATAATCAACCTGTGTTAGAGTTTTCAGAGAAACAGAATCCACTGGAGATAGGCTTGGAGAGAGAGGATGAGGATGTGGCTCAGACACTGGTGGAGGCTGAGAAGCTCCACAATCTGCCATCTTTAAACTGGAGATTCAGGAAAGCCAATGCTGCCTCCCGCTTAGTAACCAAGAGAGCCAGTGATGGAAATCCCAGTCCTTGGGCCAAAGAGGAAGATGCTGTGAGATGCCGCAGCTAAGCAGTAAGGTAGGAAAAGGTCTCAGTGTCCTCCATTTCTGTTCCTGACAGGCCTTCACATCACTAGATATAAGGTTGTCCAGCCAAACCCCCACTCCTGTTTTTCTCCTGTCCCAACCAACAGGGCCGTCAACATTCCCAGGTGCTGATTAAGGTATCAGATTGTTGCCAAAGAGCGAGGCAGGTTGGTGCATGCCTGTAACGCCAGGACTTAGGGGGCTGAGGCAGGAAGATCAAAAGCTTGACCAAGCAATTTAGCAAAACTTTCAAAATTTTAAAAAGGGAATGGGGGAGCAGGGATGTAGCTCAGTGTGAAAGTCCTGGGTTCAACCCCTAGTAACATATATATACAATATAAAATAAAATAGTTCACCCCTCCCCCCAAAGCAAACAAACAACCCCAGGCCTTATATCAAATTCTTTACAGCTTCACTCTGCTCCCTGACTCTGCATACAGACAAACCTGAGCAGGTCAATCCTCCTCACTGTTGGGTGAGACTATGCTGCAGCACTCTGGATAAATTCCCTAATAAAAGCTTTGGGCCACTTGCCCTGGCATGTAAGGGCTTTTTCCTTTGGGATACTGACCAGCCCTGTCTCCAGATGATTTAGGGCACTCCCTCATGGGAAGTCCACCACTCTGATCCAGGAGGACAATGATTCTCACTGAGTCCACCAATTCCAAGGCTAATCTCATCTGGAAACACCTTCTCGGACACACCCAAGAATGTTTAACCTGGGATCGGGCTGTCTCTGAGTCAGTCAGGCTGACACACAGGACTGTCATAGTCCTTGGAAAACTAATAATAGAGATTCCACTGGACCCAGCATACCACAGAGATGTGTGCACACCCGTGTTTATAGCTGCGGGACTCATACTAGCTAAGTCTTAGAAGCAGCCTACATGTCTGTCGGGGATGAATGGGTAAAGAAAATGCACTTATACACAATGGAATACTACTATGCCATAGAGAAGGATGAACTCGAGGCATTCATAGGAAAATGAATACAGCTTGAAACCATAGTGCTAAGTGAGATGCATCAGACACATAAGCTGAAAGACTGCAGTCTTTCTTATACGAGAAACCTAAAGTATACATAATTTCAAAAGCAAAATTAAAGATGGGTGATAGGACACAGGGAGATCAAGTCTGTGGAGCTGGGGAGGGGATCTGTGTGTGGGAGGAGGTGGGAGGGAGAGGAGAAGAGGAAGGGGAAGTACAAAGAATCAAGAATCAAGATGTGACATGTATTTGTAGCAGAAAATGCCCCCCCCCCCCGACAATATGCTTCAGTTTCTTAGTTGCCCAGGTTATAATTCTTGTTCCAGTTCTGGTTGCTCCTGTCTCTTAGAAACAGCTGGCCACTGTGATGCATAGCTGGTCACTATGATGCTGTGGTAGATTGACAACTGGTGGGCAACTTGTAAGAACCAGCTGAACTGAATCAGCGTGGTGCTGAGTGTGGATGGCCCGCCTGAGGAGTGTTGCCAGCATAAAAGGAGACCTGAGGCAGAAGAGCTGTTGCTGTTGTTTGGTGCTGTTGGCCCTCCTGCTGCCGTGGGTTCTCCTGGAGGAGCCTGTCGACCTTCTTTCCTGATATGAACTTGGCTGTTCTCATCGTCAGAGGTGCTCAGGACCTTGTTGTCACTGAGAATAGCTGTGGTTCACTTTGGGTCCTTACACTGGTCCTTACACTGAGCATCGCTCCCTGGCTCCGGAGGGGAAGGTGTGTGCTGTTCAGTCTCCAGGAGAAGCTTGTCATGCTGGCTTCCTGATATGAGCTTGGCTGTTAACTGTCGGAGGAGGAGATCGGGACCTCATTATCTCTAAGGATAGTGGTAGTAATTTTGGGGGGAGCTCTGGTCCTTGCTTTGAATGTTGCTTCCTGGCTCCAGTATAGAACCCTCAGCCTACTGGCACAGATGCTTCATCCTGCTGGCACAGACTTTCTAGCTTCCACCTCTAACCTTTGGGCCTTCCCAGTGCATATCCATAAAACAGATTTGCATGAGTCATTGTCATGGGTTCTAGACCTCCAGTTAGACTCATGGGAGGCATTGTCACAGGCTCTGGGTCTTTAGCTGGACTCATGCAGGACATTGCCATAAGATCCAGGCCCTCTTCTGAATTCTTTGGGCTCTTTAGTGTGTGGGCAGATTTCCTGCACTTTCATGTTGTCTCTTTGGGTGACTATTATAAAATAATCCTGTAAATTATATGTCCTACATTAAATTGTTTTCATTGCAAATCCTGACTACAACAGATGCACATTGTAGAAACCAATCCCCAATCAACAAGCCATTCTGCCTCTACTTCTTGCTTGCTTGTCCCATATAAGCCCTAGACCATTAGACATCAAGGCCTGATACTTTGGGAATTCCAATCAGTGCTCATCAACATAAATAAATCTGCCTCCAAATCCTAGGTATCATTTCGGTGTTTCTGCTTACCATTACAGTATATGTACCAATTTCCCATGAAGAATATATTTATTATGTATAGCAAACATGCTGTAAGAAGAGGGGGGAAAAAGATTACTACCTATAAGAGCCCTTCCTGGTCTGGGAAGTTTATATTTGTTATCTCATGGAAACATTATTGGAATCTCAATAAGTTAATTCCAACCTACTACTTTCAGTGTAACCCACGGCAAGAATAAAGATACTAAGACATATTTACAGCTATGGGGAGCCCAGGGGTCCTAAGTCCAGCCAGGAAGAATGTTCATCAGAACAAAGGCCTTGACTGAGGACTAAACCCAGACTTTATTAACTTGTTAAGAAGGGAGAGGCTCGAGAATGAGTGATTGTGAGGATGGTGGGAAATATCTGAGTTCTGTGAGCTGGGCTTGGTAGAAGACCTGAAAGCATCTCTGCAATATGCAGAGAGAAGGATATGCAGAGAGACCAATCTGCATAATACCCTTGAGGCAATGTCTAATGTTTTGGGGGTGGTGCTTCAGCTCTGATTTGTGAACTTTTCTGCCCTGGAAAGTCATAGCCTCTTATCTTGAGGCTCAATCCCAGTTGACAGCCATGGAGTGACAGTCACTTTTCATCTCACCTGGCTCAACCAAGTTTTTTGAGAGTCACAGGGCTGGGAAACAGTGACTGCTGCCTAGCTTTAAAGGTTATGCATCAGCACCTCAGCCAGCCCTATTTACATTGCTTAAAGCCACTTTAAGGGATAAAGAAATGACCCAGCCAGCTCTGTACGTATCAGTACATGGAGATAGAGCCAGGTTTAGCCAAGGTGCAGGCAATTGCTCTTTATTCAAAACGAGTCATCCGAGTTGTCCTCAATGACTATCATATCATCCATCTTAAGAACATAGCTCCAAGATGGGCATGGTGATGCAAGCCTTAATCTTACCACTCTGGGAGGCTGAGGAAGAATTGCAAATTTAAGCACAGCCTGGGGTATTTAACAACTTAGTGATAACTTGTCTCAAAATTAAAAAGGACTGGAGACATAGCTCAGGGTGAAGGCACTGAGTTGGAGCTCTGTGGGGGGGGAGGAGAGAGAGAGAGAAAGAGAGAAGCAGTTCAATTGTTTTTAGTATATTCTCAGATACGATCATATATGTATATGTAACATCACCAGACCCAACTCCTTTCAGATAGTCAGAGTAAGACCAAGGACATATCTAATCTTGGGAGGAAAGAGCATCATGACTGACAGTCTTATCTACCTTGGATATGTGATTGAAGAATGGTGGCATTTGTGTCATTTATTTGCTATAGCTATACCTAATTTTATCTTGAATTCATCTAGGCAAGATACAGAATTTGACTGGCTGAAAACAAACAACATAAGAAAAAAAATGTACCTTCAGACTACTAAAGGAGGCCAACCCTAAGCTTGAAGCTTTTGACATGTCAACACAGGACTGACTTGGCCAGTGTTCTACTGAAGCTGCAGCTCAGTAGCAGAGCACTTCCAGTTTGTGTGAGGTCCTGGGTGCAAAAACCAGCACATAAGAAAACAAAAAACATATTGCTAATGGTTGTTTTGGTTGTGTGGATGTGTGCTTATGCTATCTATGGCTCTCATTTGCTACTATCATTTCCATTCTCAGTATCATTTGAGTTGATGAACCTGGATCCTGGCACACAGAATAACTGTCAAGGAACTTCAAGAGTTTATCACCTGAAGCCTGTGATACTGCCACCAAATGCCTTTAAGGGAACAACCACCCAACACCAGAAGTTACTGTGGAGCACATAGAAAATACCTGTGCTTGGAGATTTCTTCCCTGGCACATGAGGCAGGAGATTAGGGTGTGGAAAACTGGCTGGGAAAGTGGGTGTGGCCTATTAATTACCAAGTTCCAGCACACATTTACAGCAGCTACCCAAAGCCATGTACTTGAAACCAATCAGAGAGTGCTGTCTTCAGTTCTTCTCACTAGAACCCAAGCAGGTTTTTGATAGGATGCCCTAGACCGGAAGTCAGCTCAAGGAGTAAGAGATACAAAAGATGGTGGCCATTAAGCTTGGGGCCACTGTGCTCTCCCTTGCATAGTGGTTTACTCTTGCATGGGCACTGCATTTATATATACTCTCATTGCAAGGTGAACTAGCCTGATGATAATACATATACCCTCAGATTACACAAGAAATATTAATATGGAAGTCTATGCTGAAAAAGAATCACTCCATTAATTAGCTCATAGATTAACATTTTCAACTACTTCTGGAATTGATGAATAGGCTTGGTTTTAAAATTACACTGAACAAAATCCATTGTCTACATTTATTTATTCAGTTAGTTAATTTTTTGAGATAGGGTTTTGATATGTTGTCTAGGCTGGCCTTGAACTCATGGTCTCCTGCCTCTCCCTCCCAAGTCCTGAGATTGCAAGGCTGTGCACCACACCTGACTTGCTTTGATGAGGTTAAGACTTGCTCCTCTGGTCCTCACCATGAACAGCAATTGTCTTAAATATGACTAAATAAAGACAATCTCATTAGGTGTGATGCTGCACCTGATTATACCTGCAATCACAGCACTAGGGAGGCTGAAACAGGAGGATCACTGTGAATTCAAGGCCACCCTGGGCTATATAGTGACTTGTCAGCCTCCATAATTATGGGAGCAACTCCTTAAAATAGATCTCAGAGAGAGGTGTAATGACACATGCCCTGTAATCCCAGCTACTGAGGAGGCTAAGGCAGGAGGATTGTGAGTTCAAGGCCAGCCTGGACACCATAGTGAGACCTCATCTCAAAGAAAACAAAAATCAGAAAAATTAGATGAAAATAGACTAAATATATTTCAATAATAATAATATTATTAAATAAATAAAATGCCTCTTTCTTTATGTGTCCTGTTGGTTGTTTCCCTGGAGTACTCTGATTAACACAGACCCTCAGAGGATTCTGTGACTGCCACTGCCCATTCCTCTGACACAACAATCCCAATGCTCAAATTTATGGGACAAAACCACCCATGGTGTCCTGTGGAGCAAGCACAGGTGACGACTGCCACCCGGTGCACTGTGGCGGCCCCTCCTGTAAAGCCGGAGGACACTGTAATCCAATGGCTCATCCCAGAGCAGACCGACAGCAATGTGGGCAAGCATCACAGGCCTAGGGGGACACACACAGGCACCACATCCACACCCCCAGCATTCCCGGGGCACCCACCCTCACCCCACGGGGTGTGCGTGGAAAGTGGCTCCCATTCCCACCTCATACCTCGTAGAGACACCACTTAGAGAAGAGTGCATCATTCTGCTTCAGAAAAATGCTTCTGAGGAATGCCCCAGGGGACAGGAAGCCCCGTCCAGCCCTGGAACCCACCGGTTCCTGAGTCGAGCTGCCACTATGAAAGAGGCCCTGAATGGCTTGGACCTGGGCTTGCTGAAATTGTCCTCTGGCACCTCAGGACCCTCAGGAAAAGACCAGAGTATTAGGGCTTCTGCAGCTGGGGCTTCCATCATGATCAGATTTGGGTGAAGAAGCCCAGGAGTGGAATCCAGCACAGGGCGTCCAGTCTGAATTCAATACCTGGGTGGCGAGACACACAGCTCCTTTACCTTGCCTGAGTCACCAACAAAGCCAGTTGGTGTGACCCAGCCTCCCAGGGTAAATCACCCCACCTAGCCGGTGGCCCTCACATGATAGCCAACCTTACATGGCCTCGCTTGATACCCAAATCATGGTACTCCCCAGAGATGCCACTAAAAGTAAGGGAGGAGCTCTTACAATGCCACCTACGATTGAAGGCAAAGAAGTCTCCTTCACCCAACCGTGGGCCCCTCTCTGGATTGCTATCTGGGTGCATCGTTTTGTTATGGAGCGCTGCAGTTTCCTCATGTGTAAAATATGGGTAATTACTACCCCCACCCTGTACTGTGTTGCAGGGAATCACAGCAGCATCCCCGAAAGTGCCTTGCAGCCTGGGAAGTGACCCACAGCTCTACGGTGGGGCTGGGTGATCCTCTGGGCAGGGTCCCCTATTTGAGATATTTTAGCCAAACTGCCTGAGTCACGGCCGGCAAAGATAGTTTTATTGGTTCCCGGATAGGTTGCACACCCTTTGTGGTTGTGGACAATAAAGATCTTTACATAGTGTGACTTCGTCAGCGGCAGGGCTGAGGGACTCCAGGGAGTTTTATGATCCACCCATGAAGGGTTTGATGCTGCCTCCATTGACAGATAGCAGTTTAACCCTTTCATCCATACTAAAACGGGAAAATATCAGCAAACGATCTGTTCACTGACATCTTAAGGGTAGAAGCTATGTCTTAGTTGACTTTTATTCCTGGCAAGTAGTTCAGTGTAGATACTAAATAAACATTTAATGCACACAGAAATATTTCAGAAAAGATAAAGTCATTACTTCCTAGGGTTGCTTTTCGTAGCCAGTTTAAGCAGTTGTATACTATTTTGCCTGAACTTTTTGTCACAGGGATCAATATTTTATTTCACACATACTGGAGAAAAGGCACCTTATGAATATAAATTGAAAATACACTCACACTACCTATTTCAGGTTCATCATTCAAATCCTCAATCTTGGGCCGGGGGTCTAGCACAGAGGTCAAGCACCTGCCTAGCAAGCATGAGGTCCTGAGATCAATTCCCGGTACCTGCTCTCAGAAAAAAAAAAAAAAAAAAAAAAAAAAATCCCCTTTTTCCCTGAGTGTAAAATAGAAGAAATCTAAAAGAAATTAAAAGTAAATCCTTCATTCATAGCTGTTCTCCCTAATGGTTTCAGCTGAAGGTCATTTAGGCCCATGAAAACTAAGATGTTGGACTATTAGAAACTATTTCCTTTGGAGACTTCATTAAGTACAAGAGAAAAATCAAAAGAAAGCATAGGCTTATGGCTCTAAATTTATGGAATCGCTGCTCTTAACACACAATGGAATTTGTCCCAGATAGAGATGTGCATTTGTCAGTGATGAAAAGTAGAAAAGCAAAATAGATTTTCAAAAATGAAACAAAGGAACATGGTGGAGCCCTGAGTGAAGTGGGTCTCAGAAAAGTCAACCCTTCCCAGCAGGAGGTTTTCCTGTGCGACAGTGACAAACTGCTCTTCTCCCAGGACTCACAAGAGGAGCAGCAAGAGGTTTTTATCATTTTACCTGAGCAGCAACCAGCAGTGAGTTTAGACGGCCACCCTTCTCCATGTGACAATTCTAAGGAGTCAAATCTTTCTGACCCGAAACGATTTCAATCGTACCTTTCCTTCACTGATTTTAATGAAAACAGGAAATTCCTTTTTTTTTTTGCAATGAGAATGCTTGACCACGTGTAGACTTTTGTTTCTAAAGAGGTGAAAGAACATTAAAAAAAAAGAAAAAAGGCCGCACATCCTATGGTCAAGGTGTGAAAAAAATCATGTAGATTTTATTGTTGCTGGTGTTTTGATTCATCTGTAACGAAGGGCACTGGTGAGGTTTATAGGACCAGAATCCTTCAGAAAATCCGAAGGCTTTATCAGTGCACTGACCTAGATCAGATCAGTTCCTCCTTCTCTCTCAGATAATACTGACAAGGTCTTTCCAAGACTCAGAGGCGGAAAGTCTCCGCGGGACTGCCTGCCACACCCAATGCCTACTGGGTCCCCACGGTGACACAGCACGCTGAGCACGACCCTCAGCAGAAGGGAAGGACTGCCAGCTCATTCTCTCCAGGAGACACTGGCAGAGCACCTAGCAGGCGGTGTCACCACAGTGTCGGGCCTGTGCCGTCACAGCCTCTTATAAAAAGTCATTGGGGACGTTCCTGGACTCCAGCATGTGCAATGACACGGAAAATGCAGGACTGGCCCAGCAGAGGCTTCCCGCCAGGCAGAGCCCCCAGACAGCATGTCTCGAGGGAACCCCAGGGCTGTGACAACTGAAAAAGACCCTAATTTCCAAATACCCTTAGTTGAAAATGATTCAGTCCATTCCAGTGAGCCAAGGAGAAAGGAGCTCTGGTTTCATTTGGGTGGGGTTTTTTTGTTTTGTTTTGTTTTGTTTTGTTTTGCTTTAAAGTTTTTTTCCTGTGTTGCCAAAGGAAAAACCGAGCAAGAAATTCCAGTGATTTCCAAAATACAGCAGAGCTTGTAACTGCTCCCTCACTCTCGGCCCCTTTCTTCCAAGTTCTGGCCTCCTGCTGGCTTCCTGGCACCTGTGGCCAGCTCAGCCCATGACCTAGTGAAGCTGTCAAAGGTGACCAAGGTACAGTGACTTCTCTGTCCCTCCTTCATCTGGGAAGAGGACGCTGCTCACAGCATTCTTTTCTGGGTCGCCAACATCCTTGTCAGCAAGACTTATTTAATTGCCACCTCTATGAGCTCCACAAAGACTGTTGATTCTTGGTAAGGGACGAGGCTGCTATTGGATGAAAACAGCTTGGGCTTTGCACCTAGAAACTCATAGTGATTGTTTTCTCCTTCTCTACTGTCCTTTACTGAGTTACTAGGTTCCATAGATTCCGCCCCACCCCCCAAAAAAAAACCCAACACTGGCTTAAAAATGATTGGAGGTTGGACAGGAAGCAGGAAGATTTGAAGGAAGCTAAAAAACACCTCTCGAGTCAGTTACAAATGTTATCCTGTTTAATTTTCACGATATCCCCATGTTAGAAGCCAAGGAGATGAGCTAGCTCAAAGGAAGGAGCTTCCCCCAGGCCGCCCAAGACCCTCCGATTTCAGTCAGCCCCTTGGGCATGCTGCCCATTCCCAATAGAACCCACAACATGCCCAAGCTCAGGACCTCACAGCCTCTCGCCTTCTTGAAGTGTTTGCAACCTCTTTACCTGCTGAATACCTCCTTTTAGTGTTCAGAGATACTCCAGTAGGTCCTCTTGTAAAAATAAATAATAAAAACCAGTGTAGTGGCACATGCCAGTAATCTGGGAGGCTGAATCATGGTCATCCAATTTAGAACATGTCTCAAAGTTAAAAAATAAAAAAGACCTATAGACATGGCTCAGTTCAATCTCCAGTACCCACCCTGCTCCACAAATCATAATAAAAATAAAAATAAATTTCCCTCTCTACATCCATCCATCACCACATTATCTCCCTTCTCTCCACACTGGCCTGGTTTTCTTGACTTATCTGTGTCTATCTGACAGTTAAGGTGCTTTAGAAGCCTTTCCTGCCCAGAGTCTAAACCCAGAGCTTAGCTAATCATAAATACGGTGCTCCCTCGTTCCAGATATGCCGGGTCTTTACAGTCAGTGTGGGATGCACGCGTGGCTCCCTAGGAGCTAAGAGGATGTGAGGAAAGCTTTGCTGGTTTAGTGGGTGGCGAGCTGGGGAAAAAAGACCCTTAGGATGAAGCTGACACCCAAGAAAGCAGAGTGGGGAGACCAAAGGACTATGGGTGCCTAATGATATTGTTCAGCCGCTGAATCAAACCACCCCTGAAACTGGTCCTACCCCTGCCCTGGGCTTCCTGTGGGATGAGTGAAGAAATATTTCTCAGTGTTGAAATCAATTGAACCAAGTTTTTAGTTACTTACAACCAAACACTCACTGGCACCTCCTCAAACTTCTCTGCCTTGGCTAATGAGTAGCCTCAACATAGCTAATTCGATGACCTATTTTCAGTCTCCTCCTTTCTTCTCGGCAACATTTGATAAATATGTAGTTTACCCCTCAGATAGTCTCTTAGTCTGGCTTCCATGATTTCATACTCCACTGGGTTTTCTTCTCAACAGCCTTTTTTATTCATTCTATGTGTTTTGGTTTGGTTTGGCTTTTTGAGACTGGGTCTCACTATGCAGTTCAATGCAGGATTCTGGTCCTTTGAACTCACAATGTAGCCCAAGCTGGACTCCAATTTGCTGGGATTCTCCTGCTTCAGCCTCCCGGGTGCTAGGGTTACAGGTGTGCACTCTTATTCATTCCCTGTTTCCAAATCTGTTTCTTCCATTCAATCCCTACATGTTGGAGTTCCTTGGGGACAGACTATCAACATATTTTAGTTTTTGCTTCACACCTTCGCCCCATGCAATGCCGTCTTATCCCTGCCATTAAGTGCTAGATTCCCTTATACAGCTGTGACTCCCAAATTTATAATTTTTGTCTTAGTTACTTTTCCTGTTGCTGAGACAAACTACCCAATATCCAAAGTTAAAGGGACGAAGGTTTATTTAGCTCACAGTTTGTGGAGGTTTCAGTCCATCATCTGCTGGCTCCAAGGCAGGGTGGCACATGGCAAAAGGGCAGCCATTCATGGTGATGGAAGACTGCAAAAGCAAAAAGAAAGTGCAAGACTGGCCTCCCTCTGTCCCTGATGTTGTGTCCAGCATATTGGGATTAGGGCGGTGCCAATCCAATCAGTGGACTGATCCAGCCATCACCTACCCCTAATCCCAGCACCCCTAATCCTAGCACTGAACTATATCACTCAGTCACAGACTCTAGATTCATCTACCTCCAAAAAAGCCCCATCCAGAAGTGCATAAGGCTTCGGCGGGGCGGGGGCAGGATATCCAGACACAAACCACATAGTCTTCAATCCAGACCTGCCACTGCCATTGTGACATCTGTACTTGGCTGTTTTAAAACACTCAAAACCCATCCTGTTAGCTAGGCATGGTGGCTCATGCCTGTAATTCCAGCACTCGGGAGGCTGAGGCAGGAGGATCATTGTGAGTTCGAGACCAGCCTGGGCTACAAAGTGAGCTCAAGATCAGCCTGAACTGCATAGCGAGACCCTGTCTCAAAAAAAAAAAAAATCCTGTTATACGGGGCTATAAGCTCCATGCTGACATCTCCAGCATTGTGGCTGCTGCTGAGTCAGGGGGTCTGATACATTTCTGAATGAATGAACCAGGGATTGGTGAGTAAGCTACCCAGGAGTGTCCTTGGACTGCAAATAACAATCTAACTCAAAGTACCTTGCATAAAAAGAGGATTTCAGTAGAATCCAACTGAAATTCATTTCCATTGAATTTGGGGACAGGAGTGTGATTGGACCCCAAGGCCATTTGGAACTTTGTCTTTGGATGCTATTGGGACTCTATTAATTCTTGCTCCTCCTTCTTCATTAGCGTCACTCCATCTTTCTCTACAGTCTCTTTTTTTTTGTCCCTCAGATCAAATGGAGATTCCAGCACTGGGCCTGGCAAAATCCAGGTTTAGCTCAAGGGCCATGTGATCTTTGTGTTGAAACTTATCTCACCTTTGCTCCTCAAGGCACAAAAGCAGCTTTAGACAATGTATAAGTGAATGGCCTCAAAAATGTGTGGATAGAACAGTTCAAGGGGGCCAGGGATAAAGCTCAGTAGCACAAGCACCTGCCTGGCACGTGCGAGGTCTTGAGTTCAATCCCCGGCACCAAAAAACAAACAAAACAAAACAAAGAATAGTTTGGGGCCATAGGTTGCTGATCTCTGATCTTCACTAACAACAGATATAAGTTCTGCTCAGCAGTTTGGTTCTGTGCTGTCTCTCAGGCCAGCTGAGGTCATTATCTCACCCTGGCTGGAGACTGGGACCTGTTGGAGCAGAGTCATGGGACAGTGTGACCACTACCATGGCACTCACCTCTGTTGCAAGAAGATTGAAAATAGGGGAGTAATTCCTGGGAGTAGGGTGGGGGGACATGCTACACAATTCCGGTGTCTAAAAGTTATTTTTTTTTTGGTACTGGGAATCGAACTCAGGACCTCATGCTTGCTAGGTAGGCACAGAGACACTGAGCCATATCCACAGCTTTAAAAGTTAATTCTTAACCTGCTTGTATAAATCCACTCCATCACAGAACTATTCTCTCAGCCCGATGTGCACTCCCTGTCCCTCATTCTTGGTAGCAAGCTCCACACTGTCTTATCAGTCCTCCTCCTCCTCCCTCTCCTCTTCCTCTACCTTCCTCCTTCTCCTTTCCCTTCTCCTCCTCCCCTTCCCTTCCTCTTCCTCCTTTTCCTCCTCCTTCAAGACCGGGAATCAAATCCAGAGCCTCACATGTGCTGGGCATACTCTTCACCACAGAGCCACATTCCCAGCCCCCAGCTCCACTTCTAAACTACATCGCCGACGTGCATGCCTACTGTCTTGCCTAAGCCTTACCTTAGTCCAACTGTCACCGCTCTCTGGTTGTGTGCAGTGTCTCCTAACAAGTCCCTATTTCTGCTTTCTGATCTTCAGTCCACTTAGCAAACAGAGGACTTTTGAAAACCAAATACAACTGGCATTTTTCTGCGAAGGATCCAGGAGGCTATATGGAAAATGCCCCTTAGGCCACTAGGATGCTCAGGTTTGGGGGACCCAAGTGCAGTGGATGAGGAGTTGTGAGTCATCCCAGAGAGGCAAAGTCCATGAGAAGCCACTTCTTGGAGACCAGATGGCAACCAAAGATGGTCACTCTCCTTAGGACTAAAGATGAATGGATGAAAGTCCAGCAGAGTAGGATGGAGTCCAAAGAACAAGAGGCCAGGAAACACCTGCCTTCAGGAGTCATCCAGAATTTAAGGCCCCACACCTCCGGGCAGCATTCAAGAGAGGAGAGGCATTGCCATCAGCCTAGACCTGGGTTCGTCCACGCAAAGGAGTAAACGTGGAAAAGAGAGCAGGCATTTGCAAAAGATTGGATAAGTTCCGTCAATGCTTCCTGCCTGCATGCAGAGATGCTTCCATGTGACACTTATGTGCACAGTATGTGTGACATTTGTGTGACATTTGACATTCCTGGAGCAACAACAATGCCAAAGGGGACCAGGAAGTAAGAAGTTTGGGAAAGAGAATGTCGTTTAGGAGGCTCCTTAGAGGACAAATCATGAGTGGGAGCTGACACTTCTGACACTCTGGAGAGAAAACTGAGCAAAGAGGGCTTCATGAAGTGTAGGTTTGTGATGTGCGAATGATTCTCTTTTTGGTTTCCTATAAGAGTGGTTTCCTATAAACTCTGCATGCATTTCGGGAGTTTGGGGTGACTGGCTTGTATTCTTTGGGCGAGAATAAGATGCCTGAATTTATCTGAGACCCAAACTCAAACTGAGTGCATAGCCCTGTCTGTCCTGAGGTGTAACAGGGACACAGCGCAAGCTGTTTCTACCATATTTCATCTTCAGTCCAGACTGTCTCTCTCTCCATTACTCACTCCCCATCCCTCTCTTTCCTTTCCTCCTTCCTTCCTTCCTTCCCTCCTGCAGTGCTGGGGATTGAACCCAGGGCGCCTTCATATTGAGCTACATCTCCACCCTTTTTATTTTTTGAGACAAGGTGTTGCTAAATTACTCAGGCAAGATTTGAATTTCTCAGCCTCTCAAGTTCTCTCTCTCTCTCTCTCTCTCTCTCTCTCTCTCTCCTCCCTTCTTTCTCTTTTGCTATGTTGCCCAGGTTAAACTCCTGGCCCCAAACAGTTCTCCTACCTCAGCCTCCCAGGCAGTTGGCGCGACAGATGCCCCACCCCACGGCCTGCTTAGCTCTTTTCTGCACCTCCAGCACTCTCTCTGCTGGCTTCTAAGGGCCGCCTTTTGTCTGAAAAGACAGCACTGGTGAGCATATATCAGGTTTTTGAAGGAAGGCTGTCCATAAAGGGACTGCCTGAGAACTGAACAAAACTGAGGACACAAGTGGACATCATTTTTGTGGAATGGTTGCCAGGCCACGTGCTGGCTGCCGACCAGGGGGAAATTTCCAGGACGCTAATGCAGGCCTGAGTGCTGATGACACGGTACCTTGGTGGATGAGAGCGGGGAATCCCAGACTCCCTCACTCTGTCATCCAGCCTAATGGTCAGAGTGTACCAGTCACTGCTCGACAAAATAGAGCAGTGACACTGCCCCCTCCCATGGGAGGGGAGTGTGGCAAGGTTTTCAACACGGTACATTATTTCTTTACCTTTTATCCCACCTCTACCTGTCACACTGAGGAACTGAGGATTCTCATACTTCCCTCCCATGTTCAGAGTTTGGGGACTCCCTGGGTATCAGGGGTTTGGATTGTCACCCATGGTGCTCTGCCTTTGTGGCCTCACCGTCTCAGCCGTGGGCAGAGAAACCTGAATCAAAGTCCAAGCAGTCATGTGGAATCAGTGATCCTGACCTGGAAGCTCTGCTCCACCAAAATAGCAATTCCTTCCTTCCTCCTTCCTTCCTTCCTCTCTTCCCTCCCACCCTCCTACTTCTTCCTGTTTTCCCTCCTCTCTGTCTCATTCTGTCTTTTTCTTTCTTCTCTCCTGACCCTTCTCTTTCTTCCTCCATTCCTTTCTTTCTTACCTAACCCCATTCTTGGAAACCGGTGTGAATAAAGACAAACACCAGACCTAAAGTATCAACAGGAACCTGCAATTAGGTTCTGCTCTGCCAGGTGTGGTGAGAAACTAATTGGTTAATGTTTGCAAAATACCAGGACATTCGTGAATAAAAAGCCTTCTATAAGTTCAAAGTATTTGTAATTATTATTATTATTACTACTATAATTTATGGGATTTAGCTGTAAATCTCATAATAGGATGAGGTCAACGCTTCTCAAAAGCAGCAGCAGGATAGGGCTGTATATAAAGCACTGTGGGTTTACTGCCTCTCAGGACAAGAGCTTCCTGGAGACGGGTGAGTGTGGAACAAGTATAGAATCTGTGCTGGGCTTATGTAGGTAAAAAAATGCACTGGATGATGACAGACTGACATTGTGTTTTGCTGTTGAGTAAGAAAGGTCCGAACGGTTGAAATGTACTTGAATGAAAACCCAAGTTTTAAAAGATATTTAAGTGATGGATTGATTTTTTTCCTGTTCACGACAATACTTGTACATATTTAGATTTCTTTTGATGCAAATACATGTTTTCTTTTGGATTTGTGTGCATGGGCAAAACAAAGAATGGGAGAAGAGAACTATGTGCACGTTGCAGTCACAGGTCAATTGGAATGGTTTTCTGTGAATTCAAAGACAGAGGACTAAGGTGTTTGCATTTTGCTGTATGACAAATCTCTTCCCTGCCCTCATATTCAATGTTGCCAGCATTACCTGAACCCAGACACTGTTAGTGGTGGGTCTGTAACAGATAGAGGCCAATCTTCTCCGGAAGCTGTGAAAGACTAAGTTCGGCAACTCTAACAGTTCATGTCTTGGCTAGCAGCATAGAAGGATGGATGAACATCAAGTCTATTGATGGAAGAGAGAGGCCAAAGTCTCTTTGATTTGTTCTTGGTTAAGAAGAGGAAATTCCAGGACAATTCTTCACCAGGAAGAAAACAGCCACCTAGGAGTTCTCAGCTCTGTGAAACCCAAATGAGCCAAGTATGGAGAAGGAGACACAGGGGAGAGAAGCCCCTTTAATGGCGCAGGCTTCTTGACAAGGAAGGATTTACCTGCAGAGAGGCAAGAGAATTAGTCAGTCCTTCTGAGGTTTTCTGGGGTGGTCATCTTGGACCATAACTCAAATTCATCAAATATTTATTTTCACAGATCGTGTAAAAATGCAACCTGTAAACAGTGACAGTTTGAAATGAGCTATCATGCCATAAAGTTACATATTTTTTTTTCTCCAGAGAATGCATTTCCAGAGGCAGAAGCATTTTGCGTGTGTGACTGTCGGTTGCTGTTATGGTTTTCAGGACCATTGAGGCACAGTGGTCTGCAAAGAACTGGGCTGGGGTGCTGCTGTGTGTGTGGGAGCAGTCGAGGGCGGGATTGGGGGACAGCAGGAGCTGAGACCTGATGCTGCCGGAAAGGGCCCTCAGCCCAAGGGAGCAGGCGGGGGGCAGAGACGCCTTAGCGACAAACAGGGCAGCAACACATCTTGGAGTGGAAGCCCACGCCCCTTGCGGAGCAGCCCTCAAATCCTTCAGGATCAGATGGAGACCACGGTGGAGCAGGGTTTATCGCTAGGCATGTTGGGGTGTTTAATGCAACAAAATTGCAGGCTGTTTGGAGGGCCCCAGGGACCTGGGATGTTCTCACTCAAGGTTAAGGTGAAGATCAAGAGCCTTTGTGGCAAAGGAATGGGAGTTCTGCAGCGAGAGAACCCCAAAGACCAAAGTCCCTTCTTTCTACTTTGCCCAGCAGAACTGTTGAGCAAAGGAAGAATCGGTTCTTACCCCTTATAAATCTAAACAGTGCTTGAGAATCACAAAGTGCCCGATGGAGAGAAGACAGGTCGAGGAAGACATCCTGATCAAGGCCACCGGGAATTTGGAGTAGTCTCTGGAGGGTGCTCTGGTCACCAGTTTCTAGGTGGCATGTTGCTCCAGCCTGTTAATGCCCCCCTTTGCTGTCTGCTCCTGACTTGGTCTTCAAGGTGGCAGTAGAGTGATGCTACAATAGATACTGAGCTTGGCATCCACCTGGCCTGGCACTGTCATAAGTTTCAAGTGTGAGGAGCCACAGGGGTACTAACAAATTCATCCTACGTAACCAGTGGACAGTCCGCGAGCCCGCTCCGTGATGCCTCAGCACTGCCTTCCAAACCAAGAGTGTTTTCAGGCACCTGGGAAGCTGGGCTATGCTGTGTGATTTTGGGGTGGAGCATTGTATCCATCCATGTAAAAAACACATTGTCACTTCTTGCTTTTCCCTGGAAAAGATGACTTGGAAGATCCCGTCTCAGAGACAACCAGAAAGTGACTGTTACTAAGTAACTGGCACATTTATTTACACCAAGTCAGGCAAGGACCTGCTCAGCACAGAAGCTAGTTCCACGTTTGGAAGATGAGGTGGCTCTTGTGTTGCAACAAAAGCTAAATCTTGAGTTTCCAAGGGAAAACATCGGACTAGAATTTGATGGCAAGCAGTGCTTTTTTCCCGTCTCCTTTCCATACAGCCAGGGAGAAACGTCGCTAAAGACAGGTTCCACGACCGTGAGCTTTTTATGTGCCAAAGCAGCTTTCTCCATTCTTTTTTCCTGTGTGGACTGTCCTCTTGCCTTCAGTGCAGGGCGCGCAGGGATGCTGAATGATTCATTCCTGTGGGGTGATTTAATCCCAGGGTTCCTGCCGATCCAGCTAAAAGTTCCTGCCTCTTTCTGGTGACTGAGCATAATATTTTCTGCTCAACTAAGCAAAATCCACAGACCATCCCAGTGTTGTGGGGAAGAGAGGCTGACAGTGCGGGTCTCATCAGAGGCCTCCACGTCCCTTACTGTAAGAGGAGGGAACTCACGTGCTTGGCATGCTGATACAGACCTGTAATCCCAGGACTTGGGGAGGCCGGTGCAGGAGGATGAGTTAGAGTGCAGCCTGAGTGACTTGGTGAGATCCTGTCTCAAAATAAGCAAATGAAATTTCAAAGGACTGGGAGCACAGCTCAGTGTGAAGACCCTGGATTTAAGCACCAGTATCACAAAACAAAGTAGCAACTCCAGTGCCTGGCATCCCCGCACTCTGGGACGCTGAGGCAGAAGGATTGCAAGCTACAGCCCTCCCCACTCCCCCGGACGACTCAGTGACTTAGACACAGAATACTCTAAAAAAAAGGGCTGGGGTTATAGCTCATTGCGCAGGCTCTGGGTTCAACAACTGTGGAACTTTCTCTCTGGAACTTTCTATCTAAACTATCTTCCTGAGTGTTTGGAAGAAAACTGGCCCTAAGAAGAGCCTTAAACTGGAAGAGGGATGTTGGGGGTAGCTCAGTGGTAGAGATCTTGTCTGAGTGGGGAACCTGGGCTTGGTCCTGAGCACCAAAGAAATGCCAAGTGACAGGTTTCCACACAGGCTGCTGCAGGTAATGATAGCAATTGTCAAACCTGTCAAAACGACAGGTTTTTAGGCTCCTCTCCTGGCGTTTCCAGACAACAGGGAACGCCCTGCAGTGGGAAAGGTTGGTGGAGGTGGACACTCTGGGGCAGAGGGCGGGCTCCCCCAGCCCGCCCAGGTCCACCGTGAGCTGTTCTGGGTATGTGTGTCACTAGTGTGGGGCTTCTGGGGGAAGTGGGGCTTCTTGTACTCAAGCAAGGCGTGGTGAGGAGGCTGTGATACTATGAAACAGGGCTGGGGAGACAGCTCAGTGTGAAGGCCCTGAGTTCCATCCCCAGCTCTGGGAAGGTTGGGGATGGGCTACAGAGGGAGAACAGGGAACTCAGTTCGGGGTGACTGAGGGGGTCTGGAATTCCCCAGTGTGGGATGAGAGCAGTGGGGAACGACCCTGGACTCCTTCCTTCACACCAAAGGGAAGAATCGGCATATGTCCCAAGGCACCAAGGACAGTGTGGCCCTTCCTCCTACGTAACAGGCAAAGAACCCAAGTCCGGGAGGCCACCGACATAGGACTGCCCCTTCCATGTCACATGTGGACAGTGGAGAGGCCCTTCGGATAAGTCACACGCATCAGAAGTTTGCTTCTCAGGGACTTGTGTTGGGTTGCAGTGTTCCTGGGTGTCTGGAACATAGGCATCTTGTCTTGTTGCCAATACTCAGTGTCCTGACACTGTGACTGGTCCCTGTGGTCTGGGTAGAAATCTCCTTTTTAAGGAAGAACAGAGCACTCGTCCCACTTTGGTTTTTCGCCTATGTGTATGTGTGTGATGATTCTATGCATCGGGTTTCTTATGCCTGACACAGAAAACCCCGTTCTATTCATTCCTCCTTCCCCAGAAACGTTTCACACTTCAATGACAGTGAGCGACATTTTTACATCTTTGAGCTAATGTTCATTTTCAAAGCATTTCAGGAGCAGCAGAGCCAGATCTTCAGGATGTCCGCATTGTGGCTGCTTCTAGGCCTCCTGGTCCTGATGGGTGAGTGGGTTTTGTTTTGTTTTTCCAAACCACCTTGGAGATGCGAAAGGGAAGCACAAGAACACAGTGGGACTTTTATGTTTGAAACTGCAGCGGAAATCTTATTTTTCTTCTGTATTGTCCAGCAAATCCTGGAGTTCAGAACAGTCCCTGACAAACCAGTCTTTCCCCCAGTTCCCCATGAAAGGTTGGGTTTCCCCAGAATTCAGGGTGGGTGTTAAAACACTCGTCCTTGTGCCAATTGTAAATTTACAGTCATGAGTCAGGATGCCAGGCACCCGCATCCCCCTCAGGTGCTCCTGTCTCTTTGTAACATGGTGTAGTGTCTACATAGATGCTACACGGATCCTCCTCTTCTCATCCAGTCACCTCTAAGTTACAGTTCATTCCTAACATTATGCAAATGCTATGCAAAGGCTCGTCCAGCTGTGCTGCTTGGCAAATGCCAAGCACAGAGGTCTGTACCTGCTCAGCACAGGCAGTTTCTTCCCGCAGATGTTTTTGGTTTGCAATTGGATGAAACTATAGGTGCAGAACCCACAAATACAAAGGTTCAGCTGTCTATTGTTAATTTTCATCCACCTTAGTTCTGGAGTGAAAAAAAAAAGCAACCCTCTCTTATGAGGCATTTGTGAAATCTCAGCTTCAAAAAAAAAAAAAAAACACCTCCCTTTCAATGAAGACTAAATTCTGAATGGAGAAAGATGCAAAGAGAGACAGGGAAGAAACAGAAGAGAGAGGACCTCGCCCCCCACAGAGAGACCTGGCCCTGTGCTTCACATGGACACCTGCCCCTTACACCCTGAGGTGCCTACCTAGAACACACCACGAGAAGGTGAAGCCAACCCCAGGCCCAGGATATGGGCAGTGACTTTCCCATGGGTCTGAGTTGAGATTCCCTGGGAGACTCAGGTTTTATCTGTGTTTATTCAGAATCAACATGAACATCTCACCAGGCCAAGTAGTCAGGAGTATTTGAGTGTAGACTGAGGCAGGTAAGATGAAGATTAGGGCACAGGGAACAGATAGTCTCTGATTTGCTCCAACACCCCTACCCAGCAGCATCAGACAACCCTGAGCTTTGCAAAGAGCACAGCTGCCCCAGTAGATCCTCCTGCCTGCAGGACAGCAGGGGAGAGCTCAGTGCCATTGCGTCATCGGTGGTATTTTCTTGGTTTACTGTTGGATAAATTCCTAGAGCTTCGACTGCAGAGTCAAGTTCTCATTATTTCTCTTCTCACAGTTGCCTTTATGAATGGTCGTTTCATTCAAGGACAGGGAAATGACGAGCTCCATTCTAGTGCAGTGCCTAAGGCTAAAGCTTTCTCCACCTGCAGACTCATCCGAAAGCAGCAGTTGGGGTTGTTACGGGAACGTCGGCATGCTGGACACCCCAGGAGCATCCTGCGGGATTGGAAGACATTATGGCCTGACCTACTGTGGTACTTACATCTCCCTCACCCTTCTTGCTCTTTGGACATGGCCCCTGGGCTCCTGCTGTGTCCCATACCCAAGCTAAGGAGAGGTGTGAAGAGCACTGGACATGGAGTCCAAAGACCGTGTCAGAGTCCTGGCTCTGCTTCTTCAACCAAATCTCCCAGCTTCCCCGAACTGCCCTTTATGGTGGGGGTGACAGTCTTTATGTGCTGTAAACTCTGAGCAGTGTCATGGAGTGACAGTGCTTCTTAAGCCATCAGTGCCCCACTTAGAAAGGGAGGCCAGCCAGGCAAATTGGTGTGTGTTTTCCTTGTTCCTAACATTCTTGTGAAGTAAGGGTTTAACCATACACAATTGCTTGGTGTCACTTAGGAGTGGAAAGGTGGCCAATTGTAGGCAAAGCCACTGAGGGGGACTCCCAGGACCTCTTGAAGGGCTCAGGGAGAGTTGTTCTCCACAGCGTGTGCCCAGCTGGCAGAAGGACGGGCACTGCACATCTTGCTGGGAACCCTGTCTGGGGTGCGTAGGAGGGGCCCAGTGGTGCCCATGCCCACAGAATTGCATCAGGTGGCAATAGAGGACATGTGTCCCAGGAGATGCATGGGAGGGACACTGGCTCAAGCTCTTAGGGAGAGAATCTTAATCTCAGGTCAGGAAGTGGCACCAGGGATTTAGGACCAAATCCTGGGCTCCCGGATCTCTCTCTCCTCAGTGGCTCCCCTCTCAGTGTAAGTCACCCCCAAACTGCATCCTTCGTCCCGCTTTTGCCTTAGGAGTCCGTGCTTCTGAAAGACTGGCTGAAATACACCTGCCTCACCTGCGGAGATACCAGCCCATCCTGCGGATGGTCGGCCGGAAGTACTGCGTGGATCCTGCAGTGATCGCCGGGATTCTATCCAGGGAGTCTCTCCGGGGCAGAGTTCCAATCAAAATGGGGATCCCCATCGACATGGTGCAGGTACCTCTCCATCAGCCAGTGTCACATGTGATCCTTCTGCAGCTGACAGTTCTAAGGACACGCTGGCCTGTTTTTCAGGCTGTTGATGGCCCAGTTCCATAGAACACACTATAGGTAGTGCTGCCTGGCGTTTGGGAGGGTCTCAGTGCTGCCAGTAGCACCATTTCTGGTCACTTAGAGTCATAATTCCTTTTCAATTAAATAATCAGGATAACAGCCAGGGCACCCTATTATAGATTTCAAACAAGACAATGGCCAGGAGAAAGATTAGAGATAGTTCCATGCTAAGTTCTTTCCCAGCCATGTGAGTAGGTCATTTAACTTCTTTGGGCTTCCATTTCCTGATCTATAAAATGCCATGTGTTTTTCATTGCTATGGCTCAAACCCAGAGCCTTGCACACGCTAGGCAAGTGCTCTACCACTGAACTCTAGCCTTGGCCCTAAAATGTCATCTTTTTAGGATTATTCTGAAGATTCACTGAGATAATATGAACAAACACCTGGTATCTGGTAGACACACAACAAATTCTAAGTTCATTTTCCCTTGTCTTCTTTCCATGCAATTCTTAGCTCTGGAGGCTGAGTGCTTTTATTGAACTGACTCTGCCTCACTGTTAAGAAACCTGTGGGTATTAAGTAAGCCTTTAAGAACATTCTTAAACTGGCTTTGCATGAGTGGTTCCTTATATGAAACCATAAAGTTCTTTCAAATAACTTATCTCATCGATTTGAGGACCCACAATCCATCCTTGACAAGTGAGGAGATGAGCTCACATGGAAACACTCACCCCGGAAAACCCACAACTAGGATAAAGACATCTTGTCAGGTCAGGGCTGGCATCCTTACTACTGCCCCCTGCTGGCTCCTTTTTGACACCTGGTTCTTAGGGAACAGGATAAGGCTGCCCGCTTTGCAGAAGAATCCCTTACATTGAGACATTTCTTCTAAAGAATGTGAACCCAATATAAGTGTAGAAACCAAAGGGTAGAGGAAGGGTGAGAGGCACCGCTGGACATCCCGAAGGAGAATTTCCGGGACGGAGAGCCTTTTTCGGCCTGTTGAGGGGTTTTGCATTTGCAGCAGTAAAGGGCACTGCAGTGGTGCCCACACCAACTCAGTCATCTTGGGTCTCCAAGCGGACCTCTCACCCTTACCCCAAGGCAGCAAGGAGATGACTATGCGTCACTTCCTTAACCCAAACCCTGTCACTTTGCTTTCTTCTTGTTTTGTAGGAACGTTTAACATGAGATCTCTACAGATTTTATTTAAAATACCATACTGTGCATAATACAGTAGCATTCCTTACATGTACAATGTTGCACGTTGTCGAATCTCCAGAACATTTTACCTGCAAAGCTGAAGTTTTGTACACATTAACTAGCAATTCTCCACCTCCCTTTCCCCAGCCCAGCCTAGAACACCATTCTGTTCTTCGCCTCTGCATTTTTGACTATTTTAGACCCCGCCTATGAGTGAAATCATGTGTATTTGTTTTCTGTCTTTCTGCGACTGGCTTATTTCACTTAGTCTGATGTCCTGCAGGGTTATTTACCTATATTGTCCCTGTTACTGAATGGCCTTTCTTTTTGAGGCTGAGTAATACTCTATGGTATGTCTGTGACACGTTTTCTCTGTTCATTTGTCTGTCGAGGGCACTTTGTCACTTCTCACGCTTGGCTACCCTGAAGAGCTTTGCAGTGAGCTAATATTTCTTTGAGATCCTGATTTCAATTATTTTGGGTAAATACCTGGAGACAGGGTTGCTAGATCACACACACTTCTAGTTTTAATTTTCTCAGGACCCTCTGTACTACTTCCCGGGGTGGCCATATCACTTGTCATACCTGTCAACAGCACCCAGGGATTCCAATACTCCCACAACCCCCTGACACTGGTCTTCTGTGTCTTTGATAGTGGGTTTGCTCTTTAATCCCCAGGAAGATCAACAGTGACAGGGACATTAGTTCCTCCGAAGGTGGGATGAGAAAAACAGAGAGAAAAGGAAAGAAAGACCCTGAATTCTGACTTGGTGTCACTCCCTGCCCAGCTCACCCAGTGTTTCCCTCTGCCTCTTGCCCTCTAGGACACAAATGTTTTCACTCCCACATCCTGGATCAGCAAGTCCCAGGTTTCCCAGGTGACTGAGGTTCTGATCAGTAGAATCAAAGAAATCCAGAGTACATTTCCAACCTGGACCCCCAGCCAGTACCTGAGAGGTAAGTATAAGCCCCTCGGTCAGCTGTTTCACAGGGTGGAATCCCTACAGACAAAGTCAATACCTTGCTCCACATTTACACAGACCAACATTGTCTCCTGCTAGGCAGTTGGGAAGGAGAATCTAAGGGTTATCTGCTGAGTTTCCTGAAGCAGCGAGGTCTAGGTCGGGATTAACGTGTCGCATACATTTCAGGCGGGCTCTGCGCCTACAGCGGGGGTGCCGGCTTTGTCAGAAGCAGCCAAGACCTGAGCTGTGACTTCTGCAATGATGTCCTTGCACGTGCCAAATACCTCAAGAGACATGGATTCTAACACTCTGGCTGAAAACCAAGTTCATGATCACATGTGAGCTGTCATGCAGAAAAAGCTAGCCAGTGGGGTCCCACTGCAAACCTGAGGTGGACCAGAGAAGGTCATCCAAAAAATAACCATGAATCACATTAAAGGAAGGATTGTTACCTGCGTCTTGTGGTCCGGTGTGTGCGTGTGTATTTTAAGTTCTTTATGTATCCCAGATATCAGTGATATCAGTCCCCCAGCAGACAAATAGCTAACAATTTTTCCCATTCTACAGGTTGTCTCTTTCTTCTGGTTTTTCCTTTACTGTGCAGAAGTTTTTCATTTGCTGCAAGCCTATTTGTTGATACTTTATGTTCTTTTTTGTGAATTTGGGAGTCCTGAAGTCTTTGACTGGGCCCCTGCCTCCAATTGGTCCCCTTAAGTTGCCTTCCAGCCATTTTCAGTCTTCTGCAAGCGGGCAGCCTGTTTCCCAGCACCATCGTTAAAGAGGCTGTCTCCTGCCAAGAGCATTCTGTTTTGCTTCAGCTTTTTGAGACAGGGTTTCACTGTGCAGTTGAGCCTGGCATTGAACTTACTGTGTAGCCCAGGCTGGCCTGATACAGCGATCCTCCTGCCTCAGCCTCCTGAGTGCTGGGATGACAGGTGTGCACCATCGCACCTAGCTCCCCAAGAGCACTTTTATAACAAAAGAAATTGGTGAAGGAAAGCATAAATCATTTACACGGGACCCACACTGGCTATGGACAAGAAGAACAGTACGACACGAAACAGAAAGTTTGGGGATAGGAGGACAGTGCAGAAAGCTTGCTGCTTCTGAATTGGTTCGGGTTAACGGACCAGAAAGCGTGCATTTAACAAGGGTGGGATGGCACCCAGGGGTCTGTTGGGATGGGTTTGAACACAAGACCTCACAGCTGCTAACTGATTAACTTCCCGCCTTCTCGCTTCCGTCTTCTAGTCCTTGTAATTAGATTCAGGGCATCTCAGAATTTTCTCCTTCTCTCTTTCTTACTTTCTTTTCTCGTTGCAGAGCTCAGAGATCAAACACAGGTTCTTTGAGTACACTGAGCATACATTCTACCACTGACCAGCATCGTCATTCCCTGATTTGCGGAAATTTATGATTCCTAGACAATACAAAGAGAAAAGAGTGTTTGATTTAAAAAAAAAAAAAACGTTCTAACTGGGTGTGTTGGTATTTGCCTATAATCCCAGCGCTCTGGAGCTGAGGCAGGGGGATTTCTGTGTGTTTAAGGCCAGCCCGGGCTGCATAGTGAGAACCTATCTTAACAAAACAAAACAAAAACAAAAAAAAAATCACACATAATTTTAAAAATGTTTCAAAAGCTCCAGATTTGGAGCTGACTTTCAGCTGGGTATGGAGGGAATATGTCCCGAAACAGGTCTGAATCACCGGTTGCTCCCTAGGTCTCACCCCATACTGCAGTATTTACCGGTACCTCATTCCTCCCAAGTGCCAATTTTACTGTACAGCTCATGTTTTCCATCATTTTGAAGCATAGTGGTGGATCTTTGCCACACACACTCAATTCATTCACAAGGGCTGGCGGTAACTCATGCAGATTGTAAGTCAAGACTATTTCTCCCATAAGAAATACTGGAAATACCCACAATGCATTCCGAACCTTCCAAAGCACCCCCTTATCTAGTCTTTACATAATAAAAAAGGGTGTATAATGTGCATAATTTACCAGAAACACTAATAATTTTCCTAGTGTATTCACCAAAAAGTTATAACATGTGCCTCGCTTACCAGAAGCAACAATTTCGCACTGTACTCACCATTCCTGTTGTCACCTTTGGCTTGCAGGAGGGGAGGCTGCATGGCAGGTGGCTACTGCTTGGAAGCAGAGGCCCCTCCACAGGAGCATCAGGACCCGGGCCCTCTGCTGTCCTTTCTCTCCTCGTGAGTCTGTAGCCCACCAGGACCTGCTGCTGGCTCCCTAGGGCGCAGCTTTTTCAGAACTCAAAACTGCTCTGAGGCTCTCTGTTTCTGTAAAACCATTATTTTTAAAAAATTGTGATTGTTTTCTTTACCTTTCCATTCTTCCTTAGCTTGTTTTTCTGGCTTTGGGAGGCTATTTTGATAGCAGTGATCATAGTGATTATGTAAAGCTGTAGTGGATTACAAACTGGTGGTCAACTTGACACCAGCTGAACTGAATCAGCATGGTGCTGCATGTAGACGGCCCCTGAGGACAGTTGCCAGCATAAAAGGAGACGTGGAGAGGACGAGAACAGTGGTTCTCCTAAGTGTTGTTTGGAGCCGTTGGTTCTCCTGGAGGAGCCTGTCCTGCTGGCTCCCCTGATGTGAACTCAGCTGTCATCATCGGAGGTGCTCGGGACCTTGCTGTCGCTGAGAGCGGCTGCAGTTCACTTTGGGGGAGCTCTGGTCTTTACACTGAGCATCACTTCCTGGCTCCAGCGGGGAAAATATGTGCTCCGTGTAATCCCAAGGAGAAGTTTGTCACGCTGGCTTCCTGATATGAGCTCGGCTGTTATCACTGTCGGAGGAGCTCGGGACCTCATTGTCACTGAGGATGGCTGTGACGCTTTTCAGGGGAGCCCTGTTCCTTATTTTGAGCATCACTTCTTGGCTCCAGTGTGGAACCCTCAGCCCACTGGCACAGATCCTTCACCTGCTGGCACAGACTTTCTAGCTTTCACCGCTGACCTCTGGGCCTTCCCAGTGCGGATCCATGAAACAGACTTGCATGAGTCATTGTTGTGGGCTCCAGGCCTCCAGTTGAACTCATGGGAGACATTGTCATGGACTCTAGGTCTTCAGCTGGACTCACACAGGACATTACCATGGAATCCAGGTCTTCAGCTGGATTTTCTAGGTCTTTAGTGGGTGGACAGATTTCCTGCACTTTCTTGTATTTAACTCTGGGTGACCATCATAAAATATTATAAATCCTGTGTCCTATGTAATTGTTCTCCTCGCAGCCTCCAACTACAAAAAAAAGCACTGACCAAAATCACATCCGCCAGTGTGCGTATTCAAACAAGCCACACATCAAGCGCTCAGTACCCCGTGTGGCTATTGTCTTAGTAGGCAGTGACATCCAGGAAATCGCTCCTCAATGAAACTCCTCAACGACAGAAATCAACCTGGTGCCTCATCGTGGTACCTGTCCCACCCACAAGAGTACAGACCTCGTGGCCTAATCACCACTTATAGGTCCCAATCTTTATTTTTTTTTTTTGATCCTAAAGATGGAACCCAGAGCGTCAAACATGCTAACCTGAGCCAACTCCTCCGCTTCACCTCTTACTAGTGTTACCAAGGCAATGAAGTTTCAATAAGAGTTTTGGGGGACACAGACATTCAAACCATAGCACACAGGGGGGTTGTCATTTCAAAGAATGATTTTCATGGGTTAAAGGAAAAGGAAGAGTTAAGAAAATCATTCCTGAGCTTCTGATTGGACAGTTTGAATGAAAATGAGGAACATATGAGATGTTCTCAACATATATGCTGAATATTTAAATTAAAAATAATTATTACAATAAAAGACACACGGGCGTGAGTCCCCTTCAAAACCCCATTCCTCACTCTAAATGCACTTATGCCATCATTTGCCACTTTCTGAAGCGGTTCTGGAAGCCTTCTTTCCTGAAGGTCTTTTTAGATGGGATCAAAAATACAGGACAAGCTGCAGCCTGGTGCCATGCAACAGAAAGGCAGGCTCGTAAAAACATCACTGTGTGTCCTCCTCTGCGGTGCCCTTTTCTGTCCATGCCGCATCCTAGTCCATCCACGCCTTGTGACAATCGCTTCCCCAGGAAAAGGACACCGCATGTGGGAATTGGGCGCGGGGATCTTGGAATGTTTTGTACTGATAATTGTAATTTGTGTAGTTCACATGTGTATGTTTTTATGTAATGCTCAATATGGAGTCGAGGGTGGAGACTCCAGGGGGGCTGCTGGAGGCCCTCTAGATAACCCCTTTGTGAGGACTGGTTGTGAAATTTTACCATCTGTGAGTAGTATGAGTGAGTTTATACAGAGGCTTTAAATGGGAGAGCTCATGGAGGAGGATTTGCGGGGTTCCTGTGAGACAACTGCCCTGAGATACTGGATAGGCAGCCAAAGATGGGCAACTAGGACACATATGTTACACCACTGGCTGCCTAAGACAGGCACAGGACCTACTGCTGTCCTGCAGGCCCATGACGGGTAAGGCCTGGTTGGGTTCATATGAAGAGTCCTTGACCCAAGACAGGTGCTGTCCTACAGGCAGCCAAAGACAGGCAACTAGGACACATATGTTACGCCACCAGCCGCCTAAGACAGGCACAGGACCAATTGCTGTCCTGCAGGCCCATGACGGGTAAGGCCTGGTTGGGTTCATATGAAGAGTCCTTGACCTAAGACAGGCGCTGTCCTCACAGTAACTGCCATACTCCCATAAGTGATAAGGGAAACAATGTAGGGATCGGCATAATAGCCTCACACATCTCTTCCTCCTGCAGGCATCCAGGTGCTTTGACTTACATTTCCCAAGCTAACTAAGTAACAAGATTGAGATGTTACAAAGGTGAAAAGAGTTAATTAACACCTACTGAGCCTGGGGCCTTCCTGCTTGAGGTTGAGGTTAATTAAAACCTATTGTTTAGGATTATCCCTGCCTGGCCCTAAGCCTGGGGCGCTTCCTGCTTGGGGCTGGGGGTTGCTGCCAAGGTTAGCAAATATATATTCCAGCTTCTAAAAAATAAAGCGGATTCAGATTCACTCACAGACTGGTGTGCAGTGTCTTCTGTCTCTCACTCACCGACTCCCTGTCCACCTTTGGGAAACCCTAGCCCTGCCACAGCTGGACTCCGGCACTCCTCTAACTTACCCACCAACCTGGCACTGCCCAACCTCTCGTTCTTCCCGTCAAAGTCAAAACGCACATGACAAGTTTGTGTTTGGAATCAGTTCAGAACATTGAGCCAGCCATGACAGTACAACCAAAGACCCTCATGGAAGAGGACTTCCAGAACTGCTGCGGAAGGAGGCAAGTAGGAGGAGATAGGTTTTTTGAAACGAGGGGGAGGATTTTGAGGGAGATTAATGGCAATGTGTCTTTTGCCATAATACTTTAAAACTTTAGACATTCACCATATTTTTGATCACATGTCACTCATATAGATTAGCCAGAGCAGAAAGACCCATGGAAAGAAGCAGAGGCCACGAGGCAGGAGGAGCCCTCAGGGAGCAGACTGGAGACTAGAGAGCAACAGAAAGGCCAGTAGGGGGCGGGAGAGCTGTGGTCCACACAGAGGGAGACTTCCTGCATCGCAGGGAAGACAAACACCAAGAGCTAAGCTAGACATCTGGGGACATTTCAGGTCTGCCACCTGTTCACCCTCTGCTGAGGTGGATTCCAGCGCTATCTACTGGCTCCCTTGACTTTTTTACAACATCATTCATCAAGTGAGGTGGCCTGGGCATTTTCTCAACTGCAGCCTGTGAGCTCTCTTGGGGGCCCAAGGGAAATTTTTAACCTCGGGTCAGGTCCCGAGGTTAAAGAACGCACATGTGCAAAACATTAGCAATAGCAGCAGGCAGCATGGAGCAGAGCAGAGAGCCAGAGGCAGAGTGCAAGAGAGGCCTGCGTCTTCATTGTCTCGTTCTAACACGGGTTATTATCTCATATTTACATTCTTGCATGGTGCTGTAACCAGCGCACATGTGTTTACCTGCGCCGAGTCATGGTTACACGACTGTGTCCCCCTGTGACTAGACTAGCAGGGTCACGTCCTCAGGTGTCCTTGGACGGCCCTGAGCTTTGAAGCAGTCTGAGTGGTTCCCCACACAGCCATAATGAACTCTAGTAATTTATTAGACTTTTATAAGCAATTCTATCTTGACCTTATAGGTGAGAAAGCTGCAGCTAGTATTAGCAAATTGGTGCATTTAAACCTTTTTTGTGTGTTTTTGAGACAGAGTCTTGCTATGCGATTCAGTCTGGACTTGAACTCACAGCAATCCTGCCTCAGCCTCCTGAGTACTGGGATTCAGGTGTGTGTCACCATGATGCCTGGATAAGGTGGGTACACAGTGTGTTTTCTGTTTCTCTTTCTCTTGGGTGAGAGAGTAGGGACACGATATGGAAAAGCTGGTACCAGGAGAGGTTCGTTGTAATCAGCAAAGTGGTGTTGGCGTGGGATATCATTTGGGGCCTGCTCGTCCTTAGGTGGAGGCGTCAGAACCAAGTGTCACCCAAACACTGCAGGGAGACTAAGTGCTTAGAAATAAATAAAAAATCATAGATGGTAAAATGTTTCCTACAGGAATGGAGAGGACAGTCAGAGTAGCAAAAGCCTCTTTTATATGCTTGGCTGTTTTCAGTCCTGTATTTTCACTCTAGAAAAGACCACGGATGCGACCCTAGGAGTCCATATAAATGACAGGTGATGACCAGTGTTGTTCCATCGGGCTCTGTGGCAGCCAGAAAGTGTTCTCTCCTGGGTGTTTCTAACCAGGTGTCCTGAGACCGTTTCTGCCAAGAGAGCAACAGAAAGAACTGTGTACTCAGAGTTCACATGGGGAACAGGTTTTCCCAGGGGTTGCAGAATTCCAGAGTCCTGAGGCACACAGATTTGCAAGCGATGAGTCAGACAGGAACAAGCAGAGTGGGGAAAAATGGAGCAGGCGTACTTCACCTGAGGGGGACACCAAGGCTCCCTTTGGGACCCGACAGGTGGCGCCCTCCTCCCCCAGGAGGTGTGGTGGAAGGCCGCTGGGAGAAACCAGGCCTCCTGAGGGCAGGAGGAGCCTGCCCACGCTGTGTTCTTCATCAGTTATAATGCGGAATACATCATGGGCCATGGCATGTTGTCTGTGTGTGTGTCCCTGATGCCCCAGACAGATGCAAATAGCATGTATTGCAATCGTACCAATAAAAAACACGTATGAGTTAAAAAAAAAAGATAGTCATTATTTTTCTAGGTTGACCCCCCCCAACCTGCCAACACAACACTGTGGTATCGGGGACTAAATTCATGACCTCACGCTCACAAGGCAGGCGCTTATGCCACTAAACTAAATCCCCAGCCCAATACCACAGCTCTTAAAGCTGAAAACAATGGTACCTTCAGGCCCTTCTTTCATTTTTCTTCCTAGGTAATGATACTCCTGAAATGACAGCATCCAGCCCAGGTTAAGAAATCTTTGCCTGAGGTCCCAGTGTCAGCTGGTGGGGCCTCCGGAAGCACTTATCTCACTGAAACCAAATTGGAAGAATATCCTGTTCCCCCTCCACCCCAGCTCCTCCTCTTCAGCCCATTCCAACTTCCTTCTTAGCCTTTTGCTACTGAAGAATGCACTTTTATCTTTTCTAGTAATATTTATTTCTATAACCTAATAATGGCTTCCTACCACAGGACAGAGTCTCATTCAGCACTTTATAGCAATTGTTTTGTACAGCAAGATCCTATCTCAATAAATAAATCAATCAATAAAATCAATGAACCCTTGTATTACTGAGGACTAAGCCAGAGACTGTATTAAAAGCTCCTACAAATGGTAAGGAAATATCCAGGTGGTAAAGAATACAGTGTCCAGAGAATAAATGCAAGTGACTCTTAAACATGTGAAAAGATGTTCATCTTCATCCATAACATTAAAAAAAAACCAAAATATACTAGGCTACCACTTTTTACTAATATCAGATTAATGAAAAAACTTTAAAACAGCTTCTATATTGAGGCTGTGGGGAAATAAATACTTATTATATATTGTTGGTAAGAGTAAAGTGTGGGGGGAGCATAATTTATCGACATTAGTGGACCCTCGGGTTATGATCAGCCCGACACGTGAATAACCTGGGTTAGCACCGGAATTTTAGATTTAACCGACAACCACAGTCTTGAGTTATAAGCTGAATGTCAGCCACTCGTGGGGTTGTAAACAAAGACTCACGATGGCAGGAAAGTGAATGCAAATGTCCATCTGACATGTGCTATATTTCGTATAGATTTTCATTATGATTACATATGGAAGTAATACTTTGGGCATATTGGGATAAATGAAATATAGGATTAAAATTCATTTCAGCTTTTTTCAATGTGGCTAGTAGAAAGTTTAATTACGTAGGTGACATGCGTTATATTGCTGTTGGACAGTGCTGGTCTAGAAAGTCTCTGAACATAAAATACCAAGCAGGTATCCTTCCCATGGACCTGGGAGGAGCATTCTGGAGAGACAGAGGAGTGCTGGGCAGTGTCAAAATTTCAGGGGGCCCCTGAATTTCAGGGGGTCCGCAAGATCACAAGTTCAAGGGTAAGGCCAGGCTGGGCTACATAGTGAGACCCTGTCTCAAAACTAAAACTAAAACAGAAACAGAAACAAAAAACAACCCAACAATAATTAATATGGGCCTAGATTGGACTGGAAAGGCAGTTTTTTGAAGGGAGATAGAGAGTGAGGAAATTAGCACCTGGCTACTGGAAATGACAACATCACTGATTCCTAGAATTTCAGGGTTAACAAACACCTTATGAATGATCTGATCTGGTCAAAGATGAAAAGGAAATACCTGGAGTCAGAATTCAAATTTTGGGTTCTAGTCTCAGCTCCATCCTGTGTTAGATAGGAGGTCTTAGAAAAAAAAAAATCACCCCCGCCTGTTGTATGTCTAAGGGGGAGATCAAACCTGCTTGACCGTTCCTGGAAGATCAGTTCAATTATTTTAATTTATTTGAAAACCCAACTGAAAATTCCAAAGCACTCTACAAATATTAAATATTAAGCAGATGTCACATACTGAATTAGACCCCCACCCAACTAGGAGGAAAAAACTCCTCCATTCAGATTTGTTATTCACACCTAGGAGGGTGTGGTATTCAACAGGAAGCTGGCAGCTGCCCCACACAGCTCAGCCTGCAGGGAGCTGATTCCATGAAAAATCACAAGAGACACGCCGTGTGCCTGCCACTGTACCCAACCCTGTCTATCCCCTAAGTCTTAGAGCCTCTACTCAGTGACCCAAAATTTCATATCCTCTCACCAATACCTCCCTCCCCTACCTAAACTCCCCTATAAAAAGATGCCCTCATCCCATGCCAGGGGCCAACAGTCTTTTCGCCTGTGGCCCTACCGCATCCAGTCGGTGATAAAGTCCTTGCATGTTGCTTCAACTTTGCCTGCCTCAGTGGTTTTAGTTGTGCCTCAGTTTAGCCTAATAAGTACTAGGCCATCCTGGCTCAGTCTAGTTCTACAGAGTTATTGATCATTTTCCAAATGGGTAATAATTTACAGATATCAAATGATAATTTATAGATATGGATGTTTCCTCAAATAGTAGTGTGTATGTGTGTGTGCGTTTCTATCTATACAGAAAAGAAGGGATTAAGCCTAAAGCTTGCATTTTTCTGCTTCTATTTTGATTCTTTTTTTTTTTTTTTCCCCCTTCACAGTTCCATCCAGTGGCCGGATGTTAGGATGTTAGGATGCTGGGACCTTCAGAGCTTAGTGACATGTGGCTGAGCTGAACAGCAGACCCAGATGGGCTGGAAGACAACATTTCGGCTGAGCCACTCTCTGCACCACTTGGCCGCTTCCCAAGTTGGTTCTTCAGAGACCAAGCAGGGCGCTGATGCTCCCTGTGGACAGCAGCCTGCCTGCCATGCTCCTTGTCCCGTGGGCCATTTCCCCATCTGTTGTGAATAGATTGAGTTTCCTGACCTTAGGTTTGTCAGGAGCCAGGGATCAATCTAAGGCCCCGTGACCCCTGAGCCAGCTCAGGGCCACTACTGACCTTGGGTCACATCAGGAGGTGACAGCTGATGACTAATCCCTGAGACTTCCCCTCTGCTTTGCCTGTCCTGGGCTGGGTCCTGGGGAAGCCAGCGTTTGCTGGGAGCTCCCATTGCACTGCAGGATCTGAACCCAGAGTCCACCCCTTCTACCCTTGATGTGAGCCTGAGAGTATGGGCAGCACTATCGCTAAGGAGCCCTGTGACTGTCCCAGCATCCCAGTCCCCAAGGTGGGGGATTCTGGAAAAGGTCCTTGCAGGTTTCACAAACCCTAGGGAACTACGTACGGTACCCAGTGATGGGGTCAAACATGGCCCAGCTATGGAGAACACCCGGGGGATTTGAAACAGCATTTTCCTCTGGTCATTAAATTAAATTAATTTGAGTTACTTGTAGAGCATTGAAATATTACTGAAAAGTAGGTACTGTGACTATAACATCATAATAGGGAATTTTGTTTTATGTTGCAAAATTCCTTTCTTCCTCTCTTTTCTTTCACTCCTTCCTTCTTACCTCCTTTTCCTTCTTTCCCTTCTGTCATATGATTAACAAAAGACCTGAGCCCTAACCCTAACCCTAAACCCTAACCCTAACCCTAACCCTAACCCTAACCCTAACCCTAACCCTAACTCAGACTACAGTATGTGAGGACTTTGTTCTACAAAAAGAGAAAAAGGCAAATAACCCAGTAGAAATGATTAAAAACAAACCAATAGCATGAAATAATAAAAAGACATAAGCAGGCAGTTCAGGAAAGGTGAAACTGGCATGAGTAATAAACATACATGAAAAGACACCAACTTCAACTAAGAAATGAGACTTTTCTCACCCAGTTCAAGTCTGCTCATAGCCAGCC
Organism: Hydrochoerus hydrochaeris; assembly: GCA_004027455.1. NCBI lineage: Eukaryota > Metazoa > Chordata > Mammalia > Rodentia > Hydrochaeridae > Hydrochoerus > Hydrochoerus hydrochaeris. The sequence goes on along the minus strand of PVLA01000515.1, from coordinate 1,419 downwards.
TTGGTGGGGATGTTGGCCACCTGTACTGCTTTAAAGGCCAGCTGTGGTCCAGCCACCTGGAAGAGCAACTTTGAAAACACAAATTACTTCCCATGCTGATGTGTATACCTGCTTTTAAAAAATTGGAAGCACTTATGCTGCTTAAGTAAAGAACGTGACTAAATATCATGAACTGTTTTCAGTTGTCAAACAAGAAAACGCATTATTAAAAAGTCTTCATGTTAAAAACAGAAACACATGAGCTGCTGGAAGATAAAATAGGTAACACTCTTGAAAACAGAGGCATCAACATGGACTTTCTGAACAGAACCCCAGTTGCACAGGAAATAATCCTGAGAATCAATAAATGGGATTGTACCAAATTAAAGAGCTTCTACACAGCAAAAGAAACAACCAATGGAGTACCAAAGATAACCCACAGAATAGGAAAATTTTTTTGCCAGCTATTGCTCAGACAGAAGACTATTATCTAGAATATATAAGATTTCAAAAAACAATTGGATCCCCTGCCAAATAAAAAGCCATTCAAACAATGGGCAAGCAAAATGAATAGACATTTGACAAAGGAAGTACAAATGGCCAATAAATGCATGAAGAAATGCTCCATATCTCTGACCATTGGAGAAATGCACATTAAAACAATGCTGAGATTTCATTTTACCCCAGAAAGAAAGGCCATCATGGAGAAATCAGATGCTAACAGATCCAGGTGAGGCTTCAGGGAAAAAGGAACCCTTCTACACTGTCAGAGAGAATTTAAGCTCGTACGGCCACTAAGCAAATTAGCATGGAGACTCCTCAAAAACTAAAACTGGAAACTCCATTTCACACAGCTATCCTCCTTTTAGTTATTTTCTTAGAAGAGTTAAAGACAACCAACATGTTATAACGGTCATGCATACTCATTTTTTTTTTTATTTTGAAGAGAATGAGACCAAATGAAACAGAATAGAGCCAATCAAAACAAAACAATGAATGTGATACAGGACTTCAAAACAAGATAAAAGTCAATCAACAATGGCTACCATAATGCCTCTTGTTATCTTCAGAATAACTGCCCATACTATCAGACATAATAAAATCAACCAACACAGAATAGAATAAGACCAACCAAAACAAAACAATGAAACCAATACAGGGCTTCAAAACAAGATAATAGGAATTTAATAATGGCTAACCACGTTTATAGCAGCACGATTTGTAATAGCTCAATCTTGGGAGTGGCCTGTGTGTCCACCGACAGATGAACGGATAAAGACAATGTGGTGTTTGCATACCACGGAGCTCTGCTGTCTCATAAACTCCAGTCCCTGGCAGGAAAACAGATGCACCCTGAGACCATAGTGTTAAAAGAAATAAATCAGACACACTAACTTCAGTATCACACTGCTGATATGAGAAACCTAATGTATAAAGCAA